>CM065388.1:5490000-5497500 GCA_033060915.1 Euryodendron excelsum
TGGGGATTGATTGCAGAAAGCGATATGTGCGAATGGGTTGTGATTAGCACAGGTGAAGCGTGTCAATCTGTATAACATTCCTTGCTTCAGAAATCTTCATTGTTAGACCTGTGCTTCCAAGCTTCACCTGTCTAATCATTTGGAATTAGGCATATGAAGTAGTAGTTTGAGCTGCCATGCCAAGATTTCCTTCCATTATTCTTTAGAAGACTCTTGTAGAAATAAATTTTCTCGCTTGAAATCAAAACAAGGTTTCCATTATTCGTTAAAATAATGAAATTACATCAGTTATTCACATTAGAAATGTTATGAGGTTTACAAAGAATACACATTCAGGCAAGAATGCTCGGACCCTGTCTTAACTTTTATGGTGTTTAGGGGTAATTTTCATATTGCCGACATTCCAAAGAATGTATTAATGTTCCATTCTCTCCTATCTCATGCTTGTGGTCCTGCAGAAATATGCGCAAATGTTTCAACAACTACAAAATTTTGAGAATCTAGAAGGGCAGTGCTTTTTGAAATCATGATACAAGATTTTTGTAGTCTTCAAGGTTAAGATAAAATCACTAAAGAAGAAAAAGGCATAGGTTCTGAAAGCAACTTTTCCTTGCTTGGGAGAACACAAAAAAATCTGCATTAGACACATTGAAAAAAATCAATTTCTGAAGTGATAATTCTGAACTAGAATCTGGACTTTTGAGCTTTTCAACCGTGGAAGACATGAGATTGTCTATGACAAGAAGTGAACAGGCTTATTCTCTGGAATGCATCGCTGCTAAAAGTAATATATCTATCATTCTTGGTAGTAACTACCAACAACAAAGCAACTATGCAAAATATGCATACTTCAGTAATGGAAATCTATATCACTGGATGTACAAAAGATGCGAAGCTCGTGCAGAGTGTGATCTAGAGAGTGAGCGCGCATCAAAACCATGTTGCCCTTTTGTGGAATCAAAGCCTGTTAGCTTGGACTTAGCTTGAAATCTTGGATCAGGGACTGGCTTTCCATTTGTTCTATAAGCTTCTCCAGCAACACTCACTGCTTTGTGACTCTTACAACCCAACATGATGCCAGAATTCTTCTTTTCCATTTCCTTTCCTGCTGCAGCTTTTGCATTGGGAGCCATTTTCCGGGCCTTTGTTGTGGCTGATGATATTGGATCTTCTGAATCAGACACAGCTGAAAAATCAGCAGCACTGGCCGTGACAACGCTCCATTCTATGCTTGCCTCACTTGGCGCATAACAGGTTGTGGTGGTGATACAGCTGGACATGCCATCTGAAGCCTGCCTTAGGAGAAAAGGGTTAGAATTGTTTGTGAAGCTTTCTATCTCGAATAAGTCTGAACTTGCATCGCTTTCAATATCCCCGTACATTCCATCAGGACTAGCCGGAATTTCAAGTTCTTCAATTCTTGCATTGGTGTCCCATGCCAGCATGGTTAACCTCCTCTCAAGGCCTAAGGACTTCTTTTTCCTTTGCAATACAGGGGAGCCAAACACCTCCAATGACTTTCTCTGCTTATCATCTTCCTGCCCTTGTGGATTCACTTTCACTGCAAGATTTCCCGGCTTAGAATTCAAGATTGGGAAGCTAAAACAGTCTTCTCTCTTTAACCCAAGTCCCACCTCATCAATCTTCTTGCATTGCATCTCTTCCATGACCCAGGGATTCAACCGGGACTTATTGATTCGAGCTAAATCAACTGTATCCGGGCCATTCAGGATGGGTTCTTTTGTGACACTTCTTTTGGAATTGCTTTCACCAACATGCTCATCAATATCAACAGAGTTCTTGTCATTGCAATAGCAATTGCAGCCAAGGCTGGCAAGGAGGCTCTTGCCTTGTCTCCGGTTAGTCTTTTTCTGGGGTGGATTTCTTAGAACACTTTGTAATAAGGCGCTTCGGCTGTTCCCACTTGATTCAGAATGAATACTTGGAGTTCCCACCTGAATTCCTGGTTTCGCCGGGCTTTTATCAACCTGTTCATCCTTCACTTGCTGGTGATTGATTGCACCATTGCTCGCAATTCTTGGATTCTCCTCATCCATTCCTCCATTGAAGTACTTCTCGGCCCCAAAGACACCGATTTCTCCATCTTCTACTTTCTTTCTTCCCAAGGAAAGGTGTTCGTGTGGTATGGTGATGATGGAATTCGGGTTTTGACTTGACTCTGCAAGTTTGGCTTCAGAGGTTTCTTCAGAAAATTTGAGGTAAGAAGAAAAGGAGGCATCACGGAGCTGGTTGTTGTTCTCAAAGGAGAAGGCTTGTGAGGTATTTTTGGTGCAGCCTGGTGTTAATTTAACCATGGCCATGGAGATTTTTATGATTGGAGGAAATCTCTTTTAGTATCAAAAACCAAAATGGGGAAAGAGAAAATGACCCAACAGAAGTACAAAACTACAAAAGCAAAATGAAAGCTATCCAAAGACTAGAATCTGGGAACCAAACAGAAGAAGAGAAAGAAATGAGATGCTTGAGAGTTATACAAAAAACAATCTCTTCAGAAGGAAATTTAGAAATGAAGGTCCTTTGTTGGTGCACAAAATTTTGAAATCAGCTAGAGGGGGAGGCAATGGAGAGGAGGAAGAGTATGAAAGAGAGCTCTGAAACTACTAGGCTTATTGAGAACCATTTGTTCAATAAGACTTGAGTATACAAGATTGTAAGAATGAGGTCATTATATGCTTATGCCTGCGGCTGAATTTACAGTTTGTCAAAATTTTTAGCTGTGGATGTTGGATTATAAGCTTTTCAACATTATGTGGTGACAACTGTATAACATTGAATACCTAAAATGACCTTTTGCTAAGCTTGAAGTGTCAAGTTCAATCCCTACTCAGCCTTTTTGTGACCAACCATCATTTATGTAATGCATGAAATTTATGTGGTTCGTGTGGACGGTGACCACGAGTTCAAAAAAATAATCGGCTGAAAGACTGGACACTGTGTAGCCAAATTAAAAAAGAAAATGCCTAACAGTACTTAATCTTTTCGCCTCCCCCTTCTCTGTTTTTGTGGACACCATAACATATAAGAATTTCTAATCATTAGATTGATTTATCTATGCACACGGATCAAATTAAGAGGTCTTCCAATCTGTGGTGCAGCAGGCTACTCCACAAATACAGACAAGATTGAGAACTACCTGATCTAGTGGCTGAGCCTTTGTCCAAACCAGAAAGTCCACTTTGTGCAACCCCTCTCGCATGGGTTGAGTGCCATTCACCCTCAAAGAATGGTCTGATCCATATAAAGGCATACATTTTCAGTTCCTATAAGTTTCTTCTTTCTTGTTTTTGGTTGTAGTTTTTAGCAGCTCAAATTACCAGTTTTGGATGATTCAATAGCCTGAAAAACTCTTGATAACTGCTGTCTCTTGATCACCATTGTTGTGGGAAAGTGGTGCAAGAGTTACACATATGACCGTTGGGAAGGATTATGTGTGATGTTGGTGGAGTATAATTTTCTTGCAAGTTGGTAGGAGTATAATTTTTCTTGAATAAATAATTGAAAGAAAATATGGAATTTGTGAGGCTAGGAATCTGTGGCACATGTCATGCTGGGTTTCTGACCCACATTCACTTGACTCTTACCAATTTGTCATCACAAACTACTGCACAAAAGTACCATTTTTTTGTTGCCTTCCGTACTGTTTGGCTCAGAGGACTGTCAGCCACACAAGATCAAGTACCTTAGAACTCAGGCCAAACACGACTATATAGCTGGTCCATTGTAAAAGGATTATGTCAAATACAGTATAAACATGTATTTAGTACCCTACCGACTATGGTCGGATTCTGCTACGTACAATACAAACAAGTATTTAGTATCCCACCTCTCCAAGATTATGGTCCGTAGCTCGGTTAGAGTGTTGTTCTTATGAACAGAGAGTTGTATGTTATGCTCCAATCCAAAATGTGTTCACTTCAAATTTACGAATTATTGCTCCAATCAACGCAAACTTCTGCGAGCTAATTAAGCTATTTGAGCTTGGCTACTTAAAACTGGACAATGCCTTGAGATCAAATTCGAGTTTGGTTCGAGATTTGGCTATGCCAGTTTGTATCAGCCCCGCCTGCAGGGCTTAAACAATTGAGAATACTTCTGGGTATTTTCTATACGGAAAAGTTCAAGATCTTGCTGCCAGGGCACCAACCCCCAACTTGCTGCTGATTTGACTTTGTCAATTATTTTTCCCCGTGTGAGTATTCGATTTTGCCAGCTGGGAACAGAAAATCTATTTAATGATTTCAATAAGTGAAGATTCAGAAGAAGGGATGATGGCAACCCTTCAATGATAAGGCCTCTGCCAGTGATGTTATATGGCTAAACACAAGCAAATGAGACGTACTCTGGTGGGCAAGAAGATAAGAAGATAAGTGAAAAAAATGTTTGTATATACGGGTCACATAAAAAGAAGACTGTTCATGATATTCTGTGTCTACGGACAGACCAAAAAAAGAACAATAGTACTATGTGACCTGACATTTGATGCATGCATACAATAAATGTCGAGGCAAATTCTATGATTTTAGACCAGTTAAGTTCATCACATAAGACAAATAAAATAGCAATGAAAGATTCTTCAAGTTAGCTTGTCTGATATCTCTCACCATTATATCAACCTCCTTTGTGACCTTGACAAATACTTGCTAGTTGCCATGTAAAACATAAACCGAAAGTCAAGCTAAGGTGCGCGAGAACTCCTAGTTAGACTGAAATCAATCAAGTTGTCTTTGTTGAATTTGGTCAAGCATCTGTAAAAGAGAAAAACCTGTGGATAGAGTAAGATAAAAAACATAAAACCCGCAAACAATCTGTGAGTTCATTTACTAATGAATGAAAGCATGCAACAGACCATTCAAAAAGAAGCAAAATAAGAAGTAGAAGAGCCATTGTAAGTGGCATTCTGGGATTTTAACAATCCCCTATGGAAGCCAGTTTTTTTCATGGGCTTTGGTTTTAACAATGTGCTACATAGGGTTAAAAAAAAAAGAGAGCGAAGAAAATCAAATAAAATGCTTAAATCATACAACAAGGGTAGCTTTATCGTTTACAACTCACTAAAAATGAACAGGGGCTAATCAACTGTTTGACTAGAAATACACTTTGGAGCCCCCTCCCAGAAGTAATAATCCTCTCTTCCAGCAAAAATGATCTTGGTGAAATGAATAGTTCCAGGCTTGTATAAGACACGGATGCATTACCAGTCGGGATCACACAACCATGCCGAGATCCGCCTTCTCCTTTTGTTGCCTTCACCGCGAGGATGTGGAGTTGTTTTCCCCCATAACCCAATATTGTTTGACAGCAACTAGTATCTTTTCAGGAACAAGAGGACCATCCTCATGATCCATCAATTTAGCATCCCACCTCATACCTCCTACTATCTTCTTCACCTTCACAAGCACATCAACTTCATCACGGAATATGACTGCACCCTCCGGTCTCAAAATTCGATCCATCTCCAGAAGAATGTCTTCAAAAGCACATCTGTATTGATTTGTTGAGAATATATGTCAGCTTTTTATCTGCCTGGACTTCATGAGACTATATACATATGTTGGAGGGGCAAAGAAAGAGAAACAATACACAGCATAGACCAAGATTCTGAATTAATTAACAGAAAGGACAATCTAAAATAAGAAACAGGTTGGCCACTAATTGCATCAGCATGAATAATGCAAACATAGAGAGAGAAAAGTTCAGTAACATTATCCAAAGTCATCACAGACTTCCAAGGCAGCTAGATTTCCTACAAGAATTTCATTGAATAACACGTGTTAGATTTCCTACATGAATTTCATTGAATAACCCATTCATGTTATACAATCAGCATTTCATGTCAAAGCCACCACACCCCCACCTTGAGAAGGCTTGACTGATAAAGAAATATGACTAAGCAGCTCATGAAGAGGCATAGTTAAACATTCCACTAATTAAACAAGGCAAGTTTAAGCTTCAGTTTAAAGCTAAATCATGTGACAAGAAACTCAGAATGAAGGTTTGTGCAGTTCTAGTAGCATGACCACAAAATAAAGTGTGCCTACGAGAAATAATTTGCTAGAAGACTTTTTATATAAGACGGAGAAATGATGGATGAGAAATTAAATAACATTTATAATATGTTGCAACTTGTAATCACTTAGAATATTAGACCCTGCATTAGATAATGTTCCACAGTTAGTGCATCACTTAATATTGAACTCAGTAGTGTACAGACTTGAAAGGCATTTGAAATAAAAATCAAAATCTTACTACTTCCGAAACTTCTGTTTCAAGCTGTTCACAAAGTTTATTTAAGAAATCAGTCAGCTAGAACAGCATTAAGCATTTCTTCTATCAATATATACAACTGTATTCTTGCCATATCTATTTTTTGTTTCCTAAAACGATAACATTCATCTAGGTGGGCGTGTTGCCTCAACAGGAGAATAGACATTGCTCCACCAATGGTGATGGAGAGATAGCATCAGCAATCAAACACAACATAATGGTATAAGAATTTTCCACACAATAAAGGCCAGAATCACATTATAAAAAAAACTTAAATCTATTCAACAAAGAACTCAACACACAATACTAAATAAATACTCACTTGTTCTTGTACAAACTGAAAACCCTATTAGCATGGATGAGATCATATGTCCTTGGGTATGTGGAGAAAGCTTCACACCTGAACCAAAAGGGAATTAGATCCAAGAATTCTCAAAGTGACAGCATAATAACACCAGACAGAAGATGTTGCAATAGTTAAAATAGGTCAGTTAAAAAATCATACCAGTCATGGTAGATGCCAATCAATCCTCGCTCATATACGACCCCAAGGGTATTTTTATCTGCTATAGTGGGAACAACATTCATAACCCACAATTTGGGAGACTCGAGCGCCGCCGCAAAGCCTCCCAATCCAGCATTCATGTCCATAATGTTGCGATATCTTCCTGTATCAACAATTTTGACAATATTTTTGTAAGCGGTTACATGCTTCTTCCATCTTTTATTGTCTTCCAGGTATGTCTCAACGGAGACTCCAGGAACAGAACCACTGGCAATTCTGGGAGGGACAGCATAAAGCCTATCTGGAAACGGCGGGAGTTCCCCACCAGGAACTTTGTTCCCGTTAGCATTGCGATAGCGTGTTATGCATGCCTCCATTTTCTTGTACCTAGTAAACACCAAAAAATAGTAGAAAGCAGATTAGGCATGCAATTTCCATCAGAAGAGCATATGCAAATAGAATACATAGGGCCAGGTAGGGTTAAAAGTTAGTCAAATATAGGCCTTGCCTGAGGCTTAATAAAGTCAGTTACAATCCGGGTGACAGAACAGCCTGCACTCAGCCCCATGACAACTTCCACCACTTACAATCGACAGGCATATATAAGTTACCAAGAAGTCAACATAAGAAGACAATAAAAAAACAAGGAGACTCTGTCATCCAAAAAACAGGCAAATGAGAATTATTCCCTTCAAAATAGCAATTGGGGG
>CM065388.1:5502500-5790000 GCA_033060915.1 Euryodendron excelsum
GGCCGTTGTTATCACTAGACTAACTCTACTCCTTCATGTTCTTATGGTATTAACTAAAAAAAATTTGGCTACCAAGCTTTGAATACTCACTCGAGCTCCTGAAGAAAAATTATCTACAAGGAACTATATAAACTTCATGTTCATACATTACATAAATGATAATAGATCACAATGGGGAAAAATCGAACATGAGCCGACTATTTGGCCATCTCTCAATGGATTTTTATGATATTAATTATATTATTATAATTTATAATGCCTGTGTATTTGATGGATCTTTCATTTTAAAATCCAGAATTTGAGTGATACTAGCATAATTTATCTTAATAAAAATTCTGCCTGATTATGAGAGATGCAAATTTAATTAATGATCAGATCACAAAAAAAATAGAATTTGATAACAGGATTCTAGTCACATACCGAAAAATAAACTAGTGAAGTGATAAAATTGTATTGACTTCTATACGTAACTTATACCTTTAAAATTGTGATTAGAAATTTTGAAAGGCCTAATTGAACTCCATTTTTTTAAATAAAAAATAAATTTTATTATTTACGGTATTTAATGGGCAGGCTGATTTATCCATCAAACGCGGTTGTGAGTAGCGTTTTCATAAAAATTTCCCAAACTTTGAATTTCAACTCAGGCTTTAAGATATTCTCTCAAGGGGTAGGTCTATCGACCGGTTTGGCGTGTGACAGCTGTCTGACGATTGGCGGTGCCGTCAGAGTCTAGAGCAATGGTATTGGACCATTGGTGGCCCAAGAGCTAACTACTTAAAAGTCAAGTGACTGCGACTTAATTAAGACTTTAATTCAGGAAGTACTCTTCAGAATACCAATTTTACCCTTACCGAGTGTCATTCAACTAAAATAATTTATTTCTTATCAAAATTATTAACTCATAACCAATCAAATAATGCCACCTCTCCAATTTATTTTAATAAATAATTAACAAAGTCCTATAAAGTAATGCCCTAAACCAGTCAAACTAGCTAAACCCCATCATCCACTGGCCACCACCATGGATGGCAACTGGCAAGTACATCATTACTGTGGTCAGGCAATTAACCAATCAAATAATGCCACCTCTCCAATTTATTTATATTTATTTCATTTATGTATGCTATTATAAAACAAATACTCTTGGTGTGTGAGGTCTTTTTAAGAGTAAAATTGTAATGTTATACCAACTTAACTAATCAGGTTTGTTGAGTTAGTGAGAATAATGGGATGACTGGATTATTTATAACCTCTTTGGTATAGTTTTTTTCAAGTTTTTTTTTATTTTATTTTTTTGATTTAAAAAAAAAGTGAAAACAATTTTTTGGCTTTTTTAAATATTTTTTTTTTATCTTAGCTTATAAAAACAAAAAACTAAAGAAATTTAATTTTTTTACTTATAAATCAAAAAGTAAAATAAAAAATAAAAAAAAACTTTACCAAATAGACTGTTAGTAAAATAATGGTGGCAATAAATGGGAATAAAGGTATTAGTGGCCGGGATGAGTTAGTGAAATAATGGCCACACATGTGTGTCTCCACTTCTTATATTTATATATATGAACACACTAGCGTTGTGCTTGAGTTATGCACGAAAAATCTATATATAGTAAATGAATGATTAAATATATACGAATATATAAAATTATTAATTTTGTTCTCAAGTATTAGATAATTCCTGTAAGTTCTAAAATCATAAGCTCACGAATAAAAAAAATCTGAATTTGGTAATTTGAACAAAGGATTTAAATTATGATATTTGTATATCTGAAAATATAAGTAAGCTTAGTGAAGAGTTTAAATAAAATTTCTTAGTAAAGGGAGTAATTAAAAGAAATACTAAAAAAGAAACCGTAAGTAAAAGCAAGGTTGCTGGATTCTAAGCAAATAAAAATTTACTAATTCGTCAAATTCTTTTAAAATGGACCAATGACATTACGGATCCATTTGTAAAGCTTAAATTTAGTTTTTTTGTTACTTATAAGTAAAAAAGTTAATTTTTTTATTAACATTTTATTTTTACAAGTTAAGATAAGTAAAAAATTAAGAACGTTGAAAAAATTCGAGAAAAGGTGTACTAAACAGGTCTTACATCACATCATTACACTTTGAAAAAATTAAGTAAAAATTTAGGAATTTTATTTTTCATCCGTTATTTACCATAACACGTGTAATTTTAATAATTCAAAATTTAAAAAAAAAAAGAAGAAAAAAGAGTTGGATGTTTCAATGTTGATGGCCTCGAAAGTCAAATATGATTGATGACATGACCATACATGATGGACCATGGCCAAACCCCACCTTTTGTTAATATTCCTTAATCAAAACTTCATTTTCAGCTATATTTTTTCCCATTTTGGAGGGGTCAGAAGATGGGTCAGCAAATTTGTTATGCCTTCCATCAATCAACAGGCTACAAATTATATGGCTTTGGACCTTTATGAAGAGTGTACAACTGTACACACCACCCACTGACCACACATGAGAGCAACCTGCAAGGTGTACTCTTCATTTTCTTTCTTTCTTTTTCTTTTTTTAATTTTTTGTGAAAATCCTTTTTAACATATAGAGAACTTCATTTAACAAAAAAATGGATCAGACTAGAAATAAAATGGCCTGGAAAGTGATAATTGTGTTCTTTTGAAATTTTTCCTTCTGTTTAAAATGGTAACTCAGTGTACAAGACTTACATCATTACGGAGATTGACAAGATTATATATATATATATATATATGTATATATAGTTTTGTCTTGCATGTGTTTTGAGTACCTAACACAAATCGTCTTTACCTTCTAACTTTCCCTTCTGCTTATTATTATTTATTTATTTTTGTATGTTAATGATATCATAACTTAAGTCATCTTGTTTCCGTCAAATCTAAGAAGGGTCCTTAAATGTACACTAGTGATGAGCTTAGATTTTGGGGTATGGATTGGAAGAAGTAAATAGAATATATATATACTAGCGTTAATTCGTGTGATGCACAAGATTGATGTAACTTTAATGGTAATATGAGCTGATTGCATAATTTTGAAAATAGTATAATTTGTATTAATTTGTGAAAAAATTTATACAATTAGATTGTATGAATTGCACACTCAATAATTCTTATACTGTTTTTGGATCTTAAACTTTTGGATGAATTCTATAGTTTGCAATGCTCGAAATATTAGGTGTTATAGGATGAGATTAGATATAACAATTTAGAGATTTTAGGATAATGTATAACCAATAAAAAATTTGACCATATTTTATGGTATTCAAAATTTCAAAAATCTAAAAAATTCAAATAGAGAGGTGGAAAGTATTATTATTTTTGTGATGAGAGAGGTATGGAAAGAAGTGATATACTTAAATTACATTAGATAATATATGACCATAGAGAAATTTTTGGAGTTAAAATCGAGGAAATTTTAGGAGTTAAAATGGAATTGTCTAACATATGAAATTTTTAGTGGATTTTTATTTTCTAAATTGACAAATTATAAGGAATCTTCATAGTTTATGGTATTTAAATTTCAAAAAATCGAGAAAATTCAAATCAATCTTGAGAGAGGGAAGTTTTTTTTTTTTTGTTTTTTTGTTAATGGAGCGAGAGAGTTTTTAATGGAAAGGAGTGGTATATTTAAATTATATTAGATAATATATAACAATGGAGAAATTTTAGGAATTAAATTAGGATTGTCTAACAAATTAATTTTTTGATGATTTTTTATTTTTAAAATTGAGAGATTATGGGAATATTCAATTTTTTGATTTTTTTTTAAATACTTTGGGGTTTAGAGAGATTTTAGGAATTGTTAGTTGTTTAGGTTTTCAAATGTTTAGGACTTTTCTTTCTTTTCTTTTTTTTTTTTTTTGGTTTGATTCTTCCCATGGAGAGGGACAGAAGAGTCAGTTGCAAGATTTGAAATTTATATTTGCACACAAACCTTAAGATCTAAAATGTTTTTTTTTTTTTTGAACAGCAAAACAGAGAAATTATATTGAATGAGGAAAAATTACAAAAGTGATAGAATTCTACAAGCCAAAGACTTTACAGAAATTCCAACCCACAAATTGAAGTTGATGGGGATTCAACCAACACTCTAAAAGAAAATGAGAAAAAAAAATAATAATAAAAATTAGAGCAGGGAAGGATTAAGAGATTTGACACCCTCTATAGAGTGAAAAAAGCTATCAGATATGAGGCTCCCCATCCCTAACGTAGCTTGGATCCAAAGCAAGGATTGAATTTTGATTGAGTCCACAATATCTTCCCAAATCACCTGATTGTTCTTGAAGATAGCATTGTTCCTTGCAATCCATATATTCCATAATGTAGCTGCAAATAGTGCTTTCCAAATGAGTCTCCTCAGATTCTTATTTTTGCAGAGATGCCACCAGATGAAGAAATCCCATATAGAACCAGGACATATCCATACAACCCCCCACCAATTCAGGATTTTGCTCCAAACTAGCCATGCAATTTTACAATGCAGCAAAAGATGATTTGAGGTTTCAATTTCCTCATTACACAGACCACATAAGACACTGTCTTGACTTTGCAGAATATTTATTCTTGAAAGGAATTCTCTGGTCTTGATCCTTATTTGGGTAGCCAACCAACAAAATAATTGAGCTTTCAATGGGATTCAATTGTTCCTTATTAAGGCCAACTGAGAATTATTTACTGCATTAAGGTCTTCATTCTCAACCAGAGAGCAAAAAGAGTTTACTGAGAATAGGTCGTCTGAATTTGCATCCCATTGAAATGAATCAGACCTCCCATCATTTGAAGGCACCTGGTCAACTAAGGTTTTTAGCTCGTTGAGAGACTCTTCCTCCCATGAGAGTAAGTTTCTTCTAAAACTGAATTTCCAAATGCCAGAGGACCGCTTTATATCTGCCACTTTTGCCAATTTTTACTTAAACAGCATGAAAAGCCTAGCAAAATTGTGCATTAGAAGAGATGAGTTAGCCCAAGGCTCTGACCAAAAGTTAGTATCAGCTCCATTGCCTATAACCACTTTAAGGTTACCTAATAGTATCTTTTTTAAGGCTTTCTGATCCTTCATTGATAGTAAGATGTCCTTCACCATGGTTGAAAAGTGATCTCCTGCCTCTCTAGGCATTGTCCATCTTGAGACATTCCAATCATATTTAGAACAAAACACCTTTCTCCACATTGCATTCTTGTCTCTAGCAAATTTCCACCACCATTTTGCCAATAAGGCCATATTCATTACCTTGATTGGAATGAGCCCTAAACCTCATTTCTTCTTACTAAGAGTTACCTTGCTCCATTTGACATAATTTATTCCTTTCTTAGGTCCCAGTCCCCCCATAAGAATTTTCTTTGTATTTTTTCAATTTCATTGCAGACCTTCACTGGAGCTCTGTACATTGACAAGTAGTATATGGGGAGATTTGCCAGGGGAGATTTGCCAGGGTAGATTTCAACAATGTAAGTATCCCACCCATTGACAAGTAGTTCCTCTTCCACAAAGCTAATCTGGATTTAATTTTCTCCAAAACATCCTTCCAACTACTAATTCTTCTAGGATTTGCCCTTATTTTTAGTCCAACGTAATTGATTGGAAAGGCTTGCTTCTTGCATTTGAATATTCCCAACACATTAGAGAGAAAAGCCTCACCAACACCCATACCACTAATAACAGATTTGTGAAAATTTATTTTTAATCCAGAGAGAAGTTCAAAACATCTTAATACCCTCTTAAGGTTTCTAATTTCTTCCAGATTTGCTGAACAGAACAATATTGTATCATCTGTAAATTGCAAATGTGATATGTCCAAACCTTGCTGCCCTATGGCCCACCGCTGAATCAACCCTAAAGCTCTTGCCCTTAACAGAAGCACATTGAGACCCTCCACCACAATATTAAACAAAAATGGAGATATAGGATCTCCTTGCCTTAAACCCTTATGCATTCTAAAGTCCTTTGTAGGAGCTCCATTCCCTAAAACTGAGACCCATGCTGAAGATATACATTCATTAATCCATTTGCACCATCTATCTCCAAATCCTATTTTAGATATCATTTGCAGAAGGAAGCCCCAGTTAACTGAGTGAAATGCTTTTTCAAAATCCACTTTAATGAGAATTCCACTATTCTTATTCCTCCTCCAATTATCAATCAGCTCATTAGTTATTAATACCCCATCCAATATTTGCTTTTCTTTGACAAAGGCTGTTTGGTGTGCACTGGTTAATTCCTTTATTACATTTCTCAATCTAATGGATAAAGTTTTTGAAAGGATCTTGTACATGGAAGAGATCAAGGAAATTGGTCTATAATCTGCTAAAGATTCAGGACAATTTGATTTAGGAACCAAAACAATAAATGAGCAGTTGATACCTTTAGGTAGTCTCCCATTGTTATAGAATTCCTCACTGAATTTAAGAATATCAACCTTAGAGAGATCCCAGAATTTCTGCCAAAAGCTGAGATTGAACCCATCAGGACCTGGGGCTTTGCTTCCATTGTAGCTTACTAATGCATCCTTGATCTCCTTTTCCTCAAAACTAGCTTCAAGAGTTAATTTGGACTCCTGACTGAGTTTGAGAATAACCTTTCCAGTTAGCAATGGCCTATCTTCATTGAATTCTTTAAAGACATTTGCAAAATTAGAAAAAACCTTCTCTCTAATCAGGATTGGATTGGAGATGATTGAACCCTTATCCATCAGTTGACCAATGAAATTCTTCTTGAATCTTGCATTCATGGCTACATGGAAATATTTAGAATTCTTGTCTCCATGCTTCAGCCACAATTGCCTTGACTTTTGTCTACAAATTGCTCATTCTCTCAATATTTGCTTCCATAACATTATTTTTAAAGTTCTTTTCCTTTGGCTCTACTCTTTAGATAAATCAAAAGCTTCTCCCATAATATCCAGCTTATGAAGTTTTGATTTCAGTAACCTTGATTTGCTGTCCCAGATGACAAGTTTGGTTTTCTGCCATTCTTTAATTCTCTGTTTAAGAGTTTATAGCTTTCCCATAAGAACCTGGGCTGCCCAACCTTCTGGTTTGGGACTACATTATACTTCATTCATTAGTTTGTTGAAGGATTTCATATTAAACCAAGCTTCAAAAACCTTAAAGGGCTTAGGTCCCCAATCTTGGGCTTCTTCTGTGAGAAGAACAGGGCAATAATCAGAGTGCATTCTTTGGAGTCCCCATTGGGAGCAATTGAACTTATTGAACCATTCAATATCCATGAGAAACCTGTCTAGCCTCGACCATACCTCCTCTTGTTGCAAGTTTGACCAAGTATACTTCCTACCAACCATGGGGATGTCTAAGAGTCTAGTCTGTCTTGTGAAGTTGATGAAGTTTTTCATTCCTTTAGTAACTCTTTTGCATGTTGACCTCTCTCCAACTCTGATAATTTCATTAAAATCTCCACCTACGCACCAGGGTATATTCCAAGTATCCCTAAGATGTAAAATTGTGTCCCATAAGGCTGTTCTTTCATCATCATTGTTTGGAGCATAAATATTTAGGATGGCACATCTAAAACCGATAGAGATTGACCCCACCATGAAGATGAAATGCTTGTCCTTTAATTGGAATTCCAAATTAAAAAAATCAGCCTCCCAGATATTTAGTAGCCCTCCTGATAAGCCAATTGCTTCCACATCTATCCAATTGGATGGCTTCCTTCCCCAGATTGAGGTTATCATTTTCTCTTCGCATTCCTTCCATTTTGTTTCCTGGAGAAGAATCATCTTAACTTTCCTTCCTACTACTAATTTTTTAACCATCATTTTCTTCTAATCCTTACCCAGACCTCTAACATTCCAAGTGATAATATACGTTGAGACAAGAAGACAAACACCTTAGATTCTCTGTAGCAGCCTAGTTGATCAGAGAACCAATCCACCTCCCATGTTCTTGAGAATTTGAGCATTTCGATTCTTGAAATTCCCCCAAGACAAGGAAGATATGATAGATGCCCCTCTAGTCTTTTGCTGAGATTTAGTCTTCTTGGGTAAAGACTAAGTGGGCTTTGGTTTTAATCCAACTTCAGTAAGCAACTTTTTCTTTGATGGCTTCTTAAACTTGCAGATCTTTGTAGAAGAGACATAGTTAACTTCCTGGTAATTGGGAATCGTAGAAGTTGAGATGCTTCCAGATGGGTCTTTGGCTAAAGTTAACCCGCCTGTCTTGATTGGGCTTTTAGCCATTAGGCCAACCCCTCTAGAATTGTTTGAGTTAGAGGATCATGGTGAATTTAAGATGCTATTTGTTGCTTCCCCTCCTGCCATAACATCTCTTGAGCCTTGATTCTCCTTGTAAATAGCCTTGACCTTTAAGGGATCCTTCAATGCTGTGTCACCTCCAACCACTTTTTTATTGTGCAAATGAGAGTTCCCATAATCCTCAGCTCCTTGCACGGATTGTGCCTTGTCACTAGCCATGTCACATGCTTTGTCATCAAGAGAGTCTTCCACTTGGCTAGCATTTTCCAAGTCTTCATCTTTTCTAATTACTGACAACAGAGGTTGAGCTTTTACTTCCCCTTCTATGCCCTTTTCCAGTTCTACAGCTTGGGGATTGGAAGTAGATAAGGATCCTTCATTTATCCCCTTTGAGTATTCTTTCGACATATCTGAAAGATAAGGATCAGAGTCACTTATAGCATTCGTAGTAGCGAAGTCTCTCTGAAACCCTTCCTCTATTACTCTAATCTTGTATAATAACTTTCCCACTTGCAAATTGTAGAGATCTTGGATTCGATCATCGTTCTTAGTTTCAATTAGGATTCTTCCGTGTTCAAGACCCTACTTTGTAATAGTTTTTTCATCTACAGCAATGAATTTTCCCCAGATAGGACCTATTTTTCGAAAAGTGTTTTCATTCCAAGCATGAAGTGGAACTCCCTCAATTATGACCCAGATTCTTCTATATGAATTGAACTCTCTATAGGACCAATTGTATATAACTGAAAATCAATTTTCAAGCCCGAAGTCGACCACTTCCCATCATCAAATCCTTTTCTTCTTTGTCGTGAAATATTAGCAAAACCTTTAATCCTCCCAAAGGCCTTACCCTCACTAGATTGACTCCATCCCTTCTCATTTCATCTTTAGCTATGTTAACGAGTTAGTAACCAATGCTATTGCATAGTTTTGGAGCCATTCCTTATTTGTCTCCTCTGCTTTTACCAACCTTGTAATATAAGAGTTGCCATTTAAATGATGACTATAATTTCTGTTTGATTTGAGAGCCTCTTTGTAGGTTCGACCATCGTAGAGAGAGATGGATGAAATCTTCTGGGTCGTTGATGTAATTTGCGCTTTGTTTTCTTATAATCTCTGTTCAACTTCCTTTCCTTTATCAAGTTCGAAGACAGCTTTCTTAACTATCAGTTTTTTCTTCAACAACCATATTCCATTAAGAGTGTTGATGGCTTTGTATGCTTCTTCAGAGGTTCTGAATCTTACAAAACCAAAAGGATTAGATTTTCCTTTCTGATCTTATATGAAACATAAGCATCGACCACCTTGCCACAACATTGAAACATCCTACACAGCCAAAAATTTTCCATTGAACTGGGTAGGTTGTCCACAAAGATGGTGAAAAGATTTCCTAACCCTTCAAACTTCCCCATTTTTGATGCTCCAGCCGCTAACTGCTCCGATCTGCCCCAATTTGTCGCTAGTCGTTCCGATCTAGTCCGCTCTGCTCCGATCTGCCATAATCTGCTGCTAACTGCTCCGATCTGCCCCAATTTGTCACTAAACTGCTCCGATCTAGTTCGTTCTGCTCCGATCTTCCCCAATCTGCCGTTAAACTGCTTCGATTTGCCGCGAGTCAACTCAGCCGCTAAACTCGCTGCTAAACTTTACGAGCATCTCTAAAAAAAACTTGTCAAAAATTTGACAAACTCAACATTGTTGATTTCTTGATTCTAGCCAAGTGGAAGACTCTCTTGATGACAAAGCATGTGACATGGCTAGTGACAAGGCACAATTAGTGCAAGGAGCTGAGGATTATGGGAACTCTCATCTGCATAATAAAAAAGTGGTTGGAGGTGACACAGCTTTGAAGGATCCCTTAAAGGTCAAGGTTATTTACGAGGAGAATCAAGGCTCAAGAGATGTTATGGCAGGAGGGGAAGCAACAAATAGCATCTTAAATTCACCAGGATCCTCTAACTCAAACAATTCTAGAGGGGTTGGAAAAGAACAAAGAAAAAAAGAAAAAAAATGTGAAAAACACGTCAGTAACTTTAGTTCCCAACAATAGTTTCACATTCCCATCCACAAAATAATTCAAACATAATGGATTACCACAATTATGTAATAAGCATGGAATAGGGATAGACACTGGCAGTGTTAAAAGATTTTGTTATATAATGGATATGGAATTCAATTATTAAGTGTAAAATATTTTTATGGGCCTAAAGACAATTGGCAACCAAAATTCATGAAATTTCCCAAACGAAAGGAATATAAAATGGAATAACTTCATCAGGACTACCTTCATAGAGCTTGATTAGTTCTAATTGAAACTCTTAAGGATGACCGGCTAACATTGCAGCATATCACTCGTCTACTTTCCTTGAGTCTTAGCTGTTAGCCCTAAGTTTATTCATATGAAATTTTATGTATAGTTTTGATGATAACTTACTTTGATTTATAAATATTTTCTTGATTAAATATATTAAATGCTTTTACTCCTTGGTCTAGTTAGTGTAATAAAATTTTGCAGAATTATGAAGCATTTGAAAGAGTGATCAAGAATTAAAAAATTATATCTAAATTCTTGAGAATCATGTTTTAAGGACTCTTGATTTAAGGAAGAAAATTAGAGGACATAAGGTTAAAAATTCGATGAAACTATATTCTATGATACAACCACAATATTTTGCCCATATCTTTTTATCTAACTGTTAGATTGATCTGATTTTTATGAGGCTGGAAAGAAGACTCAAATGTCTAATTATGGTGTTTTATGAAATTTTTAAGAAAAGAATATTTTGTGAGACGACAATGAGCTGGAAGATGACTTATTGAATTTGAAATTCAAAATATGGCAGCTTGGAGATAGTCATAACTATTTGACCATATAGTTTGATCCAGAAGTTCAAATGATCTGATACTTAAAGTTATAAAAAGGTAACATTCATATATACATTTGATATGTTATATAAATTTTTAAATTCAAATGTTATCTGGGTGAAACATAAGGTGAAAGAAGACTCAGTGCTGTAAAAATTCAAGATGATAGCTAGAGAGACAACCTGAGTATTTCATTTATACCTTTTGACTAAGATATTCAAATGCTATGATTCTTGAAATTTTAAAAAGATGACTTCCATGTCTACAACTTTTCTTCTATAGCCATTTTTAAATTCGAACGTTATAAGGGATAAAATCAAGGTGAAAGTGAAGACAACTCTGTAGAAATTCAAATATGCCAAATGGGAGACAGTTTGAGTATTTTGATCATAACTTTTGATCTGACCATTGGATCGACCTAATTGTTGAGGTTCTAAAAATCTGACTTCCATGTCTACAACTTTTCTCTTATAGCCATTTTCAAATTGAACGTTATCAAGGAGAAAATCGAGATGGAAGTGAAGGCATTTGATTTGAAATTCAAAACTTATTTGGCAGCAAGTAGCTCAAAGGGAAGAAACGTCTTCAATGCTCTCCAACGGCTATAAACTTATTTGAAACTACAAATCATCCTCCTATCTTCATATATAAATAAAGATATATTTGAAGAACGAAAAAGAATAATAAAAGCAATAAGAGATTGTGCATCAAAGTGATATTCATCCTATAAAGTCTTTGAAAACTTCACTATATTTTATTTTGTAATGTTTTGAGAGTTTCATTGGCATATCTATTCTTTAAGAGAATTTATTTATAAGTAAGAGTGGTTGTACTCTTGTTCTTTTTTCTTGTAAGGGAGAGATTAGCTAGGAAAAATAGCTCGGGGTTAGGTGTGACTAGCATCTGTATAAAAACTAGTTAGAGTGAGGGATCACTTGGTTGAGTATGATTAACACCTGTGTAAAAACTAGTTGGAGGGGTGTGACTAGCATCTGTGAAAAAAACTAGTTGTAAAGGAGGACTAGCGCCTGGGTTAAAAGTCTAGTGATTGTATCAAGGGTTTGGATATAGCGGATGAAAATCTCAAGGAAGGAACCTTGGGGAGTGGACGTAAACTTTGGAGCTGAAGTTGAAACATGATAAATCTTGATGTCGTATTCTCTTCTCTCTATCTCATTTACTTTATAATTTGAATTGCTTGCATTTATTTACAACGTATTATTAGTTGATTAATATTTGTTTGAATATTTAGTTCGAATTTTTAAACTTAAAATTATTTGTTAAATTATTGTTTAAATCCTATTCACCCCCCTTTTGAGTTGCTACCTGGACTAACATTATTGAGAAAAAAAATGGAGAGTGAGAAAAATAATACATGTGTTTGCATTTATGTTTATATAAAGATTAAAGAGAGCAAGAGAAAGCAGTAGATACGTTTATATACAAAGAGAGTTAATTGCCACTGTTTTCCTCCACTGCGTATGAGTTGCTTTTTGACTGCTATGGTGGAAGGTTGTTTATGGGGGCCTCAGCAAGGCTGCAAGAGTTTGTTCGACCACTGTAAAGGGCGACTGCAAGGCTGTTATATAGTAGATTGTTGAGAGAGAGGGGGAGAGAGATTGATAATCTCTTGGTCGGCCATGGTGCTGAGTTTCAAAAGTCATAGAGTTCCATTGTTTTAGGCAAGTTCACAGCCAGAACTTTAGGGACTTTTGCAAAATTTTAGGCCTCGTTTGCTTGGCAGGACTAAGTAGGACTGGCCGGACTAAACTAATAGTCCCATATTGTCACACCCCTAATCCAATTAGACATTAATTATGTCACATTAGGTGAGATGTGATCTCACAGGTTACCATACCTGCGAACGACACTTCAACATATACTCGAAAATAAAAAAACACAGCGGAATATAATAGATAAACAATACAATGAGGAAACTATAATAAACTCTCCAAAGGAAATACATTACTATTGGAAAATAATCAACATCCTTTCACAAAATTCTTTACCATATACCAAGTTAAAACATAACACCAAAACCCAACGTCTCATATAAAATACAACCATGAAACCGAAAGTAAGACAATGGAGCTCTCCCAAGTCCCGAGACTCGACATCCTAACATTAACATGATTGCCACCACGGCAAGGACCAAGACTGTAGTGAACCAAACCATCATCTTCAAGTTACCTGTCAAGACAGTCTGTGTGGGTGTGAGCTAATTGTCAACGTGCTCACGATAGATAATCAAACTTATAAAGAATGATAATACGCACCCATAATGCACACAGGTAAAAATGATCAATATATATATATATATCGTGGATGCCTCAATGCAATGAATGTATCACCCACATGTGCGCGCAATTTTAGATAATGTTGGCCCAATATATCGATGGTGCGTTATCAAGGAATGCCCACCATGGCACCCCTAGGCTAGTCCACCGTGACTAAGCCTTGGTTAACCCATCGTGGTTAACTCTCTCTAGTGTAATGCAAGACATACAATATGAATGGTATGTAATGCCACCATATATATAGAATCATTAATGTCTCCACAAAACTTCTCATAGATATAAATGCCAATTTCACCTTATATATGAACACTTCCAACACCTCATATGCATTTACCACCACTATACATATACAAAACAAACAATGCATTCAACATGAATAAGATTATCACAAAATCCTACTTGTCACCGCACACACACTACGTCAAAGATCACTTCTTGGTTGACGTTGAATGATCTTGCTCTCCGTTAGCTGCTATGACCACAACCGTATTAGTTTAGGAAACTCAATGTATACTTCAATAATCATTACTATAATGTATATACTCCAAACAAGTTATAGCACTAAAATTATGCATTAGAAATACCATATGCTAATCTCAATTAAACTCCCAATGAAAAGCTAGAGCTAAAAAAATACTAAAATACACTAAGTCCTCTAATCTGTCAAAACTGACACATGTCTCATAATCTGGACATAACTTCGTGAGCTTATACCCAAAAATTCTAAAACTTTAGAAATACCAAATAGATATATCAAAGAGTATCCAGACCAAATTTTACATTTTTTGAACATACCTAAGTATTTATTTGGTATTTTCTAAAATAGGGCAGTGCTGCAGAAACTCGAATTTAGCAGCAGATGGTTTATCCTTGATAAATTAATAACATAGGTAAACGACATCTAAATGACCTGAAATTTGGTACAGAGTATCATCAACCTTGCTCCTAGATACAATAAAAATTTCATAATATTTGGGCTACTCCAACTTAGTCGAATGCTCTGTCAAATCAGAGGTTACAGATCTGGGCAGATTTGAGCATCAAAAATCTGCAGAGACAGTCCCATTTCAAAAATTCACCATAATTCGAAATTACAACATTTTTAAGTGAATCAAAAGCCCAAATGATCCTCATGACTCTAACTTACAGTGTTAAAAAATTCAGCCACAAATAAAATTTTTAGCTAGGTCGAAATGTCTCCAAACAGTAGCTTTTTCATAGAGAATACTCTGTTATGACTGCCATGGGTGATTCTAAGTTTTTACCATGGAAGATTTCACCTCCATCCTCCTCCTTCTATGGCATGACTCATACAACATGCAATAATTAGAGATAAAAAGATGAAACAAGAATAATACTCACCTTAGATAAGGAAAACAAGTGCAAGAAAGCTTCCTTAGATTTTTCTCCTTTTTTCTTCTTCTTCCTCTTTTCCACCGATTGCTCCCTCTCTCTCCAAGCTTCTCTTTCTCTCTATAACTCTACATATCTCTCTTCTCTCTCTATAATGACAGTTATCTTTCCTCTCTTCTCTCTCCCATCATCCTAGGCCACTCACCCCCACCATTCTTGTTTTTTCCTTTCTTTTTCCTTCTTTTTTTTCTTCATTTGCCTATTTGTCCCCTCTTGTTATCATTCTCTCTTTCTCTCCACCGACACTCTCCCTTCCTCTCAATTCACTTCAATAGAGATACAATAATATTTCTCACCCCCTTAGGTATCTTCTACACCCACTCACTAATGACTCACCACTCAACTCACCATCGAACTTACCACTAATGAAATGACACAAGTAGCACACACAATTTATAATTAACCATGCAATAGATGTAAATTAAATTAAATAAACTAATTCAACTATGTTTAATATGCAATTCAACTAATCATGAAAAATATGAGATTAGGGTTTCACACATATAATCCCACATTTGATTGCAAAAAAAAGTTGGGCTAGTAGTCAAGATCGGACTATTTATCCTACATGTGTAGGACTATTTTTGTCATACCCCTAACCCAATTAGACATTAATTATGTCACATTAGGTGAGGCGTGATCGCACAGGTCACCGTACCTGCGAACGACACCTCAACACATACTCGAAAATAAAAGAACGCAGCAGAATATACGAGACAAACAATACAATGAGGAAAATATAATAAACTCTCCAAAGGAAATACATTATCACTGGAAAATAATCAACATCCTTTCACAAAATTCTTTACCATTATACAAAGTTAAAATATAACACTAAAACCCAACATTTCATATAAAATACAACCATGAAATTGAAAGTAAGACAATGGAGCTTTCCTAAGCCTTGAGACTTGACATCCTGACATTGACATGATTGCCACCACGGCAAGGACCAAGACTGCAGCAAACCAAACCGTCATCTCCAAGTTACCTGTCAAGACAGTCTATGTAGGTGTAAGCTAATTGTCAACATGCTCACGATAGATAATCAAACTCATAAAGAATGATAATAAACACTCATAGTGTACACGGTAAAAATGATCAATAGATATATCATGGATGCCTCAATGCAATGAATGTATCACCCACATGTGCACGCAATTTTAGATAACGTTGGCCCAATATATCGATGGCGCGTTATTAAGGAATGCCCACCGTGGCACTCATAGGCTAGTCCACCGTGACTAAGCCTTGGTTAACCTACCGTGGTTAACTCTCTCCAGCGCAATGCAAAGTATATAATATGAATGGTATGCAATGTCACCATATATATAAAATCATCAATGTCTCCACAGAACTTCTCATATAATACCAATTTTACCTCATATATAAACACCTTCAACACCTCATATGCGTTCACCACCATTATACATATAGAAAATACACAATGCATTTAACATGAATAAGATTATTTCAAAATCTCACAATCCCACAATTAATACCAATTTAGATAATAACACAAGCAATATATATTCATTTTTATATGAATAAGATTATCCTATGATCCCACCTATCACCGCACACACACTATGTCAAAGATCACTTCGGGGTTGACGTTGAAGGATCTTGCTCTCCGTTAGCTCCTATCACCACAACCGTATTAGTTTAGGAAACTTAATGTATACTCCAATAATAATAGCTATATTGTCTGTACAAACAAGTTATAACACTGAAATTATACATTAGAACTACTATATGCTAATTTCAATCACACTCCCAATGTAAAGCTAGAGTTGAAAAATACCAAAATACACCAAGTCCTCTAATCTGCCAAAACTGACTCAGGCTTCATAATATGGACATAATTTCGTGACCTTATACCCAAAAATTCTAAAACTTTAGAAACACGAAATAAACATCTCAAGAGTATCGAGACCAAATTTTATATTTTTTGAACATGCCTAAGTATTTATTTGGTATTTTCAAAAATAGGGCAGTGCTACAGAAACTTTTATTCAGCAGCACATAGTCTATCTTTGATAAATTAATAAAATAGGTAAATGATATTTAAATGATATGAAATTTGGTACATATTATCATCAACCTTTCTCCTAGATACAATAAAAATTTCATAATTTTTGGGCAATTCTAACTTGGTCGAATGCTCTGTTTAACCAAAGGTTACAGATCTGGGCATAAAAAGTCTGCAGAGAGAGTCCCATTTGAAAAATTCACCATAATTCAAAATTACAACATTTTTAAGTGAATCAAAAGCCCAAATGATCCTCATAACTCTAACTTACAGTGTTAAAAAATTCAGCCACAAATAAAATTTTTAGCTAGGTCGAAATGTCTCTAAACAGTAGCCTTTTTATAGAGAATATTCTGTTATGGCTGCCATGGGTGATTCTAAGTTTTTACCATGGAAGATCTCACCTTCATCCTCCTCCTTCCATGGCATGACTCATACAACATGCAATAATTAAAGAAAATAAGATGAAACAAGCATGATACTCACCTTAGATGAGGAAAACAAAGTGCAAGAAAGCTTCCTTAGATTTTTTTCCCCTTCTTTCTTCTTCTTCCTCTTTTCCACCGATTGCTCCTTCTCTCTCCAAGCTTCTCTCTCTCTTTCTTTATAACTCTATATCTCTGTCTCTCTCTCTCTCTCTCTCTTTATAATGGCAGTTATTTTTCCTCTCTTCTCTCTCCCATCATGTTAAACCACTTACCCCCCACCATTCTTGTTTTTTTCTTTCTTTTTTCTTTCTTCATTTGCCTCCTTGTCTCCTCTTGTCATCTTTCTCTCTTTCTCTCCACCGACACCCTCCCTTCCCCTCACTTCACTTTACTAGATATACAATAATATATTTCACCCCCCTTAGGTATTTTATACATCTACTTATTATACCCACTCACCAATATCTCACCATTTAACCATTTAACTTACTACTAATAAAATGATACAGGTGGTACACATAATTTATAACCATGCAATAGATGTAAATTAAATTAAATAAACTAATTCAACTACGTTTAATATGTAATTCAAGTAATTATGAAAATATGAGATTAGAGTTTCACAATTTAAGCTTATTTAGTCCCAAGGGTGGAGGTGGGATTCCTGGGACAAAGTGTGTATGAGTAATGAGCAAAACATCATTTACCTAAACTTGCAAATATTATTTTATATTATGTATAACAACATAATATAATATAGTATAATATAATATAATATATATGTGCTAATATATTATTTTATGTATATTAGCATTAAATTAGTAATATAATATATGTTATATGTTAATATCATATATATGTATGAATGTTAATATATATTTTGTACTTGTTAATATATTAAAAAAATATTATTTATATGTTATATGTTAATATCATATATATGTATGTATGTTAATATATATTTTGTACTTGTTAATATAGTAACAAAATATTATTTATTATTAATATAGTGTAATGACCAAATACCATTTACCTAAACTTGCATATATATTATTTTATATTATGTATAACAACATAATATAACATAACATAATATTGTATAATATAATATATATGTGGTAATATATTATTCATGTATATTAGCTTTATATTAATATCATAATTATATACATATATTAATAAAGTGTATATTAGCATTAAATTAGTAATATAATATATGTTAATATCATATTTATACACACACATATATATATGTTAATATATATTTTGTACCTATTAATATATTAAGATAATATTATTTATTATTAGTATAATGTAATGACCACAAATACCATTTACCTACATTGCATATATTATTTTATATTATGCATTACAACATAATATATATAATATAACATAATATTGTGTAATATAATATATGTGTGTTAATATATTATTCATGTATATTAGCTTTATATTAATATCATAATTATACATATATTAATACAATGTATATTAGTATTAAATTAGTAATATAATATACGTTATATATTAATATCATATTTCTATATATATGTATATATGAATGTTATATTGATAATACGTATTTATATATTATATATATGTGTTAATATATATTTTGTACCTGAAAATATATTAAAATAATATTATTTATTATTAATATAGTGTTTTTTATTATATATTAAACCATATTTATGAGGCATAAGAATAACTCTTGGTTTTATCCCATATTTGTTTCACGTGAGGATCAAATGAACTACGTGGAACTGCAAGAGACTATTAATCAAGGGACAATGAGTCGCAGGATTCTTAGTCCGATGACTGCTTATCCAGTCCTGTGAAGCAAACGAGGCCTTTGGGGTTTATTTTTTTGTGTTTCCTTTTTTCGTTTATGGGTTTTCTTCTATTTTATTTTCCTTTAGATTTTTCTTGTATTTCCTTTTATTCTTTGGAGAGAGAGAGTATGAGCTGGGTGGCAAGAGATATTATTTGTTTTTTTTTTCCCTTATATAAGAGGGGGAGAGAGGTGGCAATAGATATTATTTGTTTTTTTTTTTTTTGTTTCCTTTATACTGGCATTAATCCGCTATGTATGGTTATTAAAAATAAAAAAATTATAAACTTTAAGAACATGATCTTTTCCTTAATACATGTTTATCTTAAGATTTTTGTTCTAATTTTTTGATAACTTTAGTTTTTTCTGTGTGATGTGAGTTATGTGAAATCTATATCCAATTACAAACAATTTTTAGGAATGAAACTTATAATTAAGAATCATGTCACCGATGGTTCATAAATTAAGAAAAATGATTCTAAAAGGTGAATAACTCGAGAAAATGAATAAAAATAAAAAAGTTACTTTATTATTTTAATGTTGTTTCTGGTAGTAAGTAAAAAGTTGATTTTTAAAAGCAAAAATTGCCCCCTTCCGACCCCCCAACCAAAAAAAAAAAAAAAAGAAAAAAGAAAAAAAAAAATCTTGATGAGCCTAGTCTTTAAGATTACTCATTGGAAAAAGATTACACAATTAAGGGACACATTGCGTGTATATTAAAAAGAGTAAGAATAAGTTTTTTATTCTCTTGTTTTATGTGAATGATATTTTATTAGCTGGAAATGACATGGAGATGATTGTTACCACTCAAGAGTGGCTGTCCTCCATATTTGAGATGAAGGAATTTTCTTGAACAAGAAATTTCTGTTTGGACTATTACTAAATCTCTAGTTAAACTAAGATTCAAGACAAAATCAAATTGATTGAAAAATAATTTCTTAATGAAATTTATAATGAATGAGAACGACCTTTATAACGCATTAATAAATTTCAACGGCAAGTTTAAAGACGAAAATGAATAAAATAGAAGGTTGAAGCTGTTAAAATTCTCTAGGATTAGCTAGATGAGACTCAAAGGACAGTGGCCATACCCAAAATAAAATTAAGAGAACAACTTGCAGGGGAAGTCAATGCATTATTATAAAGAGACCAACATCTCACGCTAACTCCAAGTTGAACCCTGTCAACCATAAATGTTAAATATAAGGAATGATTCAACCAAAAGAGAGCAAATTGCTATCTTCGATGATCAATTCAACCTTAGCTTCACATCCTTCTACATTGCATCCGTCATTTCTGTCAAACCAAGAAAAATTGAACAAAAAAGAGTAGCTTTAAACAACTCATAAGAAGTAATTCAGTAATAGCAAATGCCCGGCCAGCTTGGCAATATAGATGAAGCCATGGTCTATTTGAGAGATACATAGTTCATCGAAGGCACCGTAGTCTATCATGAAATTGTCTACGTTGAATTTTTGTCTTCTGTATATAAATATGATACAAATGGATAAGCTTATGTGTTAAAGATAGAAAGTAAAGAAAATTTTTAAAAATTCAAATTTGAGATTCTCTTTTAAGTCTGAACTAATATGAGACTAAAACAAGATACCTTATCCTTATCAATTGATAATTGTTATAAAGATCCAATGATATCGAGACACCTCATAAGAATTTAAAGTTTATAATACAAATTGATAAACTCAAGTTTTGAAAGAGAGAAAATAAAACAAAATCCTAAAATTGAAATTTTGGAATTCCCTTTAAAATTTGAACTAATATGAGATCGTTAATCTTGAATCTTATTCTTATCACTTGGATATAAGAGTTCAAATCCACTGGTATTGTGACGAATGTGGATTGATCTTATGTCACCTCATAAGAATTATTTAACGAAAAATTAAATGATGTTATGACCGTTAAAAACACCTAATGGGGTGTGATTATCAATATCTCAAAAACCTAAAAATATGAAAATAATGAAGTGAGAGTTTTGGCCTAAAAAAAATAACGGATTGTTATTTGTATATAGATAGATCACAATCGGATAGACATAAATTGAATTTTAAATTCTACGCTAGCGATGTTACCCTTATCCATAGAAATTAATGATTACATAAAAGTTAAAAGAACTAATGATCACTTTACATGTATAAATATTTTATTTTTAAAATTTAAAAATCTAGAAAATAATGTTGTGCTAGCTATAATAATATAGAAGGGAGGAAGAGAGGAGTCTGATTGGTTGGAGAAACTCGGTGTGTCACGTAACTTTTTAGAAAATTAAAATTTTTTAAAAAATAGGGATTGATTTTTAGAGGTCTCAAAGCCTCCCACTATATTTGTATATATATATATATATATACTAGCGTTGACTCGTGCGATAACCAGTTATTCGTTAGTTTTAAAGTTTCAAGTTCAAAGACTTAAACATCTTGCTATTATAATATATATATATATATATAGATATATATAACAGATGGTAGAGATAATCCCTATAAAATCATTAATTGAAGAACCACACGTATGAAAGTCACATATCGAGTTTTATCTTAACAACCCCAATTTCTTTGTAAGATGATAAAAAAGCTAATTGGTTTGACCCTCCTTTTTGCTCAATTCCCTTATTGTTTCCTTTCGTTTTGTCTTTCTGTTCTTTTTTGTTGGTTTGGATAGACTTGTGTTATATAATGAAATAATATACATTTTGTCCAATCTTTTATTAAGTACCTTTTTTGCCTTTTATTTTAAAAGATTGTATACTTTTTGAAAATTGAATTTTCTCAAATCTTAATTACTCATTTATTTCTTTTTTTTTTCTTTTCTAGGTTCATAATAGTAGTGGGTAAAAAAACGATTAATTAATATACATGAGCTTACAGGTATATATAGTAAAAGAGAGATTTTATTTCATGTAGGAAACTTGGGAAGGAAGAGAGAGTAGTGGAATATCAATGTCAAATCCATTGCTGGTATCATCATCAACCTCACCCCTCACCCTAAAATATTTGCAAACCCAAACTCCAAATAACATGGTGAACATTACAAAGGGTGTGGAAGGTATTATGATTGAAGGGTGCAAATCTTGTTGTGTCGTGGGATCACCATTGTGTGTCGCCCACAATAATAGGCTCATCTCATTGTGTGTTGCCTGCAATAATAGGTAATGTAATCAGGTAATGTCTCAATTTAAAATAGAAGACTAATGTTCAAGTAGCCTGCATTTAAAACTCTATCTAATGAGGAATTCGTAATGAAAAAGAAACTGTACACTCTTAATACAACGTACATAAAAAAAAAAAAAAAGAAGAAGAAGAAGAAGAAGAAAGAAATTGTATACAATTTACATAAATAAATAAAAAAGAAACTGTAAGCTCTTAATACACAATTTACATGGATATAAAAGATAGGAATTTTGGCTTTGATACCATATTTGATGCCTTTGATTTTTTGCACTTCAATATGAAATTTTCATTTTTTGTCAAGGGCAATTAATTCGTACTGCTGCTTTGGATCAATTCTTGTTGCTGCACACACCTGAAAAATGTAGCATTCCTCAAAGGTATAAATGGAACTACCATGTCACTGAGTTAGATCTCTACTATTCATGGAAGTAAGTCAAATGTAAATTCAAGAGGCAAATCAACTCATACCAAGAGGTTAAAAAAGTACAAAATGTCTCACCTCTTGTAAAACAATTGTGATGAAGATGTAACATAGATGAGGCTAAATAAATTAGGATGTAACATATATGAGGCTAAAAAAAAAATACTCTCACCTCTTGTGAAACAAATTGAAGAAAAAGCTTGTATTTGCATCCACGCTACAAACGGAAGGGAGAGATAGAGAGATATTAATACTATAGGGAGAGATAGAGAGATATTTATACTGTGGCTACATTCAATTAGGGAGAGATTTTAGGGGTTCAAAGAGAGATTTTAGGTGTAAGCTATCTATGCAGGATTTTAGGGGTTCTTAGAAGGATATTTATGGGATTTTTTTTAACCCATTCAAGTTGATCTGTTCTTGAAGAGTCCGCTATTTTTGTTCTTCATTGTTTCTAGATAATAAGAGTGAGAAAAATAGACCAATCAAGTTTTAAAAACTCAGAAAATTCAGGTGAGAGATTAGGTAGAGATTTTAGAAAGAGTGTAGCAATCGTTGCTTCTTGAAAATAATAACAGTGAGAAATATAAACCAATCAAGTTTCAAAAATTCAAAAAATTCGGGTGAGATTTGGGCGGGATTTTAGGATGAATATAGCAGTTCGAGGGAGAAATTGAGAGATCTTGGGAGCTGATAAATTTATGAAAAATACTATTCTTTTAGAATTTTTGTACATAATTTTGAACCAGAATGATGTGACAGTGACAATTTTGTAATTAAAATACATCTTGGTGGGTTCTTTATTTTAATGTGATAGGCCAACAACTCAGCCACATCATTCTGGATATAAATTCTGTATGAATTTTTTGAATGTATAGCATAACCCTAAATTTATTTTGTGTTTGAATGTTTTTTGTTTCACAGAGAGAGAGAGAGAGAGAGAGTGGGCAAAGTGCTTGAGGAAGGTGGGTGAGGAGGAAATTTGCCACGTGGCACTCTAAGTTTTTTAGATTTTTGAGAAATTAGAATTAAATATTTGGAGACATGTGGAAACTTCAATAACATTTACATATATAATAAGATACATATATATATATATATATATATGTCTTAAGTACTAGAAGAACAGTTTGATATCTCAACACAATATGCAGTATATCTGACTTTTCAAACACATCTATTGCGTGTCAAAAGGGTTGAAACAGTTAATTCACTAGTTAGCATGCATGATATCATAAAAGTAACTAAACAAACAAAACTCTTCAATTTGTCTAGAACTGTTGTAGCCCATCATTGTATGATTTCATGGCAATCCTATTTTCAATTTATTAACGAGGTAAACTTCATTAACGATGATTAGCACAAAAAGACATAGGGAAGGATCGAATCTGAGTTCCAGTGCTACAACGTGGACCTTACTTACCCTCACTACCTAGCAATTACTGAAAGGCAGGGTTGCAGGTTCATTCAACCAATGTAGCTATATGGGAAGTTCGGGCTCCCTTAAAGGTCAAGATCTTTTGCTGGTTAGCTGTTCAGGGTAGGACAAAAAATTCTTCAGCAGGATGATTGCACCTTATGTGAGTTGTGCAATGAAGAGTTGGAAGAGTACGACCACCTTCTTTTGAAATGCAAGGTTCCTTGGCTTGTTTGGAGCAGTATACTCAAAGGTCAAGATCTTTTGCTGGTTAGCTGTTCAGGGAGGACAAAAAATTCTTCAGCAGGATGATTGCACCTTATGTGAGTTGTGCAATGAAGAGTTGGAAGAGTACGACCACCTTCTTTTGAAATGCAAGGTTCCTTGGCTTGTTTGGAGCAGTATACTCAAAGGTCAAGATCTTTTGCTGGTTAGCTGTTCAGGGTAGGACAAAAAATTCTTCAGCAGGATGATTGCACCTTATGTGAGTTGTGCAATGAAGAGTTGGAAGAGTACGACCACCTTCTTTTGAAATGCAAGGTTCCTTGGCTTGTTTGGAGCAGTATACTCAAATGATCGGGGATAGCATAGGTTTGTCCTTCCATTGTTCAACTTTCTTCCTGGTGGTTTGCCTGCAAGTTTAGAAAGCTGGGTGAGGTGGTCGATTGTTTCATACCTACAAAAACAAGGAAAGCAAGCAAACCCAGATTCGGATTCATTAGATTCCAGACCACAATTGAAGCTGAAAGCAATCACAAAGCTGAATGGCATTTGGCTACTTCACCATCAACTATCAATGAAATTTGCACTATATGGATCCAACCACAGACTGCCAAGCAACAAGAAGAAAGAGATGGAAGAACATACAAGCAAGTCCTCAACTCCAAGAAAGCCTCAAGGATTCCCATTCCTCCAGAAATGATCGTAGCAGAGGAAGTTGATGATAACTGGATTAAGAGCTGTGTTATTGGAATAACTAGGGATTATAACACCATACCAGGAATTGAGGAGGCAATGAAGATGGAAGGTGTGTACGGTATTGTGATCAAACCACTAGGTGGATTAAAAGTTTTAATTGAATTCAGTAACATTGAAGAGAAGGCCGTATTCCTAGTTGGTGCAACAGATTGGCTCTACAACTGGTTTTCCACCATATATGAATGGACATACAGAGAATTCAACCTATCAAGAAGAATATGGATCAATGTGGAAGGCATGCCCCTTCATGCTTGGAATGCCACCAACTTTAGGAAGGTAGGAGATGTGTGGGGGTTTTACAATGGCTGTTGATACCAATACCATAAGGAGAATGGATTTGGAATTCGGTAGAGTGTTGATAGAAACTGATTCAGAGACCCCCATATGTGGACTCTGCAATCTTCAGGTGAGTAACTTCCTCTACAAAATAAAGGTGACAGAGGATAATTTCCAGAAACACATATCTGGAACACAAGAACATGCATGGCAACACCTGACTCCTCTAAATCTGTAAGTCAGACAATCAAAGCCAAGTATCAAGAGGTACACTCAGAGCAAAGGTGCAACCAGTTGTACAAGACCCCTTCTTTTCATCAATCCATGGCTGGAGAAGCCAAGGCGACCGGAGACAATCACCACCACACCAGTTTTCAAGCAACTGATGACATGGCACTTATTAGCCACGTGGAGGAATCCAGTAGATCAATTTCAAAATCTTCTTGGGAAAAATGCACCAACTCGCCAAACTTGGTAGTAAATGATCAATCAGAATATGGAGGCTCCCAACACAAAAGGCTCAAAGAAGGAGGTAGCAACAGCAATGGAGCCTGCCTTAATTGTTGACCATAACACCTTTGGAACAACAGCTACCAACTCACTATATGGCCCCACCAAACAATCAAGAGGAGAAGGCTCGAGGCAAAAATCTTCAACAAGGAATACTTGTCTAAACAACCAGAGGTCAACTACCAATAGTGCATTAAATGATTCAATGGAGTCGCCAACAAATGCAGATTCGAATCACAGAAAAACAGAAAGGAATATCAATAATGGTAAGTCGAGATAGAAGAATATAAAAGAGAAAGCATCAAGGAGTATGAGGAAACAGAAGCCATTGTCTGAGGTGGGACACAAGAAGGTCAAAATATGCTTCAAATCAAGATTAAAATCAATCAGAAACAAAGTCTCAAAATCCAACTCATCTTCCTTTCTACTCTCCCAAAACATTAGGAACAAAAATTCAATTATAGTCCAACAACTAGAGGAAAGTGTCCAAAGGGAGGCAGGAAACACCATCAAAATTTGGAAGGAATTGGGAATAAACTTCATGGGAAATGAAGTTAGTACCTTAAGCTCACTGATTAAAGCAAATTGGAGTGAGTTGGAAAGGAAGACATCAAAGAAGGAGAGTGGAGACAACTGAGAATTCTTCTTAGTAATAGGGGAATAACACTCTTAATATGAAGATACATACATGGAATGTCAGGGGATATGGAAGAGCAGAGAAGAAAAGGATGGTAAGGAATTTATTAAGAGATAGGGAAATAAACATGCTGTTTATTCAGGAGACAAATTGGAAGGATTGCAATTCAAAGATGGCAAAATCATTATGGGGGCCAAGGGATATGAAATGGAAAGCTTCAAACTCAAATGGAAATTCTGGTGGACTGATTTGTATCTGGGAAGAGGAATTCTTCTCCTTAAAAAATTGTATCATTGAACAAAATTTCATCATTTTGCAAGGAGAGCTAAGGGGAGGTTGGGAATATGTATTTATAAACTGTTATGGACCAAATGAGCAATCAAAGAGAGAAGCATTATGGGACAAGCTGCTAGCACTAAGGAAAAGTTTTCAATTGCCATGATGTGTAGGTGGAGACTTCAATGAAGTACTAAAAATTGGAGAAAGGAAGGGCTGCACAAGATCAACACCATGTATGAGAACATTTCAGAATTTTGTAAATAATGTTGAATTGAATGATCTACCAATGGAAGCTAGAAACTATACTTGGACAAACATGCAAACAATAGAAAAATGGAGTAGATTAGACAGATTCCTCCTATGCAACTCTTGGATGGATAAATGGAAATGCTCTCAATGGGGTTTGCAGAAAAAACTCCCTGACCACTGTCATGTGCTTCTATCAGATGAAGTAAAGGATTGGGGTCCCAAACCTTTCAACATATTTGATGCTTGTTTAAAGCAAAGCACATGCAAAAACACTATATTATCCTCATGGAAATCATCAGTGGCATCAAGTTGGAAGGGATTCATACTGCTAAGAAAACTTCAAGCTCTAAAAAAGGATATTAAGGCATGAAAGATTACCCACTGTTAGGACATGAGGGCAAAGATCAAGTCCCTCTCTGAATATGTGCACAAGCTGGACCTGAAGAGTGAAGCAGGGGTATTAATTGAATCAGAGTCTTCAAAAAGAAGGAATTCAAAATATGAGCTATGGAAAAGCCTACAGGATGGATGAGTCAATGACAAAGCAAAAATCTGGAGTGCTCTGGCTGAAATTGGGGGATAAGAATTCCTCATATTTCCACAACTCTATGAAGAAAAGATATAGGAGGAACTATATTGCTTAAGTGTACTCAAAAGGTACTATCATAAGTAATCCAGATAAGGTGAAAGAAGAAGCAGTTAAATTTTATTCAGATTTATTCAAAGAAAAATGGGAAAGGAGACCAAAATTGACAGGATCATTCCCTCAGAAGCTGAAGGAGGAAAGTGTTAGGAGGCTAGAATCAAGCTTTTCAGAAGATGAGGTATGGCAAGCAGTAAAGGAGTGTAATGGTAGCAAATCGCCAAGTGACTCGCCCCCAAATGTGGTATTCCTACAAATAGGGTTAGCACCCCACAAGAGTACGGGGGTCGCAATGAAGTATAAACTGGAAGATCTGGTATTGTTCTCTCCCAAAGGACTTAGCCAAATATAGGCTCTAACACTCAACTCACACTACCCTTAACTAGAGTTGAATTGCAATAAAAAGGGGAATTGGATCTAAAATAAAAATGAAAAATAAAAGGACCAAAAATATTTTGAGTTTTGATGGTTGTTTTGAATTACTAACCTATTGCAATGAAAATAAAGACAATTAAATTAAGGCAATTGAAATTAAACTTAAAGCAATTAAAAGGGGAATTGGGTTCAAATGATCCAATCACTCAATTTCATCTAAGGTTTCCAATGGGGTTTATAACTCAAATCAAATACAACATTTAGGTGTGTTTGATTCAGAGAATTTAGATTTAAAAATCGAATATTCTCAAACAATTGAAATTAAATACATGTTCAATGGGGAATCAAAGGTTAATACCATCGATTCAACTTAGTCAATATCAAATTTGTGATTTGTGCATTGATTAGCCAAACATAGTCAATAACATTGGTTTTCTAAGGCATCTTTAATCAGTTTGTGAGAATAAATTTCTAGCAATTATGGAGTTTTTGTTTAGTCAAGAGTCTTAAATTAATACCATTGATTTGGGTGATAAAAATTTCCAAACTTAATCAATAATCTAGGTTTTCTAAAATTTAACATCTAATTACTAAGAATTCAAATTCTAGAAAAATATGACAATTAATTCATGAGATAGCTCCATTGAATTCCTTGGATTATTTGGGTGATTTTCACATTTAAACTCAATTTAAAAACTAGCTAATTAAACTCATAATAAAAGCATGAAAAATGGAAACAAAGCATGTAAAGATTTAAGCTAAAATTTACTTAAAGATTGAAGAGTGTTTGGATATAAGGAAAATACAAAAAAGTGCAAGAAGGTGAAAGAAAATACAATACAATGAAAGGAAATTACAAGTTCTACTCCTATATTACCATTACAAAGTTAAATCTAAGCTAAAAATGAAGAAACATAGAAAAACTAACCTTTTGGGAGTTTCTTCCCCCACCCCCTTGCTAAAACTAACCCTAACTCCACAAAAACTCTACAAAAAACCCTAAAAACACAACTTCGGACACAAAAAATGCAGTCTGGATGAACAGTAACCGTCCGAATACTGTTCGGACGGTGCGTCTAACGGTCATCTAAAGTGCGTCCGGACGGTGAACAGTAATCGTCCGGACGCACTATTCACCGTTCGGACTGTACTATTCACCGTTCAGACGGGTACTGTTCACCGTTCGGACGGGTGAACAGTAACCGTTTGAACGGTGAACAGTAACTGTTTGAACGCACTGTGCGGACGGATACTATTCATCCATGTTCGACCCAACAACTTTGAAGCTTGATTTGACCACCCTAGAACTTGATTCAACCGATGCACATTAGAGGCAAAATTGTAGAGCTTGAAATCTTCTTTTCAATGACGTAAAAATCAGCTCAATCAAATAGCGGAGTGAAAAGATATGGCCAAAATACCGAGACGGGTTGGACTTCTCATGACCGGTTTGCTCGTTTTGATCCCGCTTTGATCATTCTTTGTGTCTAAATGCCTTTATTAGCTCCTATAACCTACAAAGCACACAAAAAATATAATTAATCAAATACTGAACTAAAATAAGATAATTAACTACAATCTAAGTCTAACAATGTGCAAATTAAGGGCTTATTATTACACTTTTAGGGTGTAATCACCAGACCCAGATGGATTCAACTTCAACTTAATAAAACAATTATGGTACATTATAAAGGCAGACTTCATGAGCTTTATCAATGAGTTCTACTCAAATGGTAGGCTAGTAAGAGGTTTAAATTCCTCTTTTCTCTGCCTAGTCCCAAAAACAGAATTCCCTGACTCTTTTATGGACTACAGACCTATATGTCTAATATCCTCTATTTACAAAGTACTAGCAAAAACATTAGCTTGCAGGTTGAAGTTGACAATACAGGAAATCATTTGTGAAACTCAATCAGGCTTCACAAAAGGTAGACAAGTATTTGATGGTGTATTGATAGCCAATGAAGTTATTGACTACTGGAAGAGGAATAGAAAATCAGGTATCGTCATCAAACTTGATTTTAAAAAAGCATTTGATTATATCAGTTTGTCATACTTAGCAGATATGATGAAAAGAATGGGCTTTGGAAACAAATGGATTGGTTGGATAAATGAATATCTTTCATCCAGTCACATTTCAGTACTAATCAATGGTTCACCATCAAAAGAGTTTAAGGTCTCAAGGGGGCTAAAACAAGGGGATCACATCTCACCCTTTCTTTACAACATAGTTGCAGAAGGTCTAAACATTCTTTTACAAAGAGCAAAGGAAAAAAGGATATTAAAAGGCATCTATGTTGGATCAGAATTTCATAATGGAATCACTTTATCTCACCTACAATTTGCAAATGACACATTGATGTTTAGCAACACAGATCTGAAGGAATTGAAAACTTTGAAGATAATTCTTAGGTGTTTTGAAATGGTGTCAGGGCTCAAGATAAACTTTCATAAAAGTTTGACCAGTGGCATAAGGGTGAATGACTCCTTTCTAGCTCAAGCTGCAGATATATTTAGATACAGGTGTGCCCACCTTCCACTGAAGTACCTGGGACTACCACTGGGGGCAAATCCAAGATCATCAAAGACATGGGAGGAAATGGTACAGAAATTCAAGAGAAGGATATCAGTATGGAATAGAAAAGACTTATCAACGGGGGGAAGAATCACACTACTAAAGGCCACTTTAGTAAGTCTACCACTGTATTATCTCTCCATATTCAAAATGCTCAGAAAATCTGCCTACAACTGGAAATGCAGCAAAGGAAATTCCTATGGGGGGACTTAGAAGAGAAAAAGAAAATAAGATGTATAAAATGGACTCAAATAACATCATCCTTAGAATCTGAGGGCTTGGGAATTTCATCATTATTAGCAAGAAACCACTCCCTACTTGCAAAATGGTGGTGGAGGTTCACAAATGAGAAACAAACTTTATGGAGGAAGTTCATAGCTGCAATGTATGCGTACAAGCAGAATGCATGGACCCCTTTGGAAGTTAACTCACCAAAAGCTTCAAAAGTTTGGCAAGATATTCAAGCAATTGGGAGGAACCAAAATGCCTTATGTTCTATTCTACTAGATAACCTCAAACTAAAGTTAGGAAATGGTGAAAGTATAAACTTCTGGCATGATAGGTGGCTGGGGGATAAATCCCTGAAATTACAGTTTCCAAGATTATATTCCATCTCAGAACAAAAATATGAACAAGTAAAGTCACTATATGCAGCAACAGGTTGTGAATGAAGGCTGTTATTTAGGAGGGAGCTGTATGTTTAGGAGGAAGAGTGTTTGTTAGAACTAAGGTCACTTCTTCAGTCAGTCACCCCAATCCTAAATCAGACTGACTCAATAAGATGGTTGGCTAAACAGAATGATAGATTTTCATGCAAATCATTCTATAGAGTTTTTGAAGAAAGCAAAGGCTTACCAAACTTCAAATTCAGCTTTATTTGGAAAATCAAGGTCCCTATGAAGTCACTATTCTTTTGTTGGCTAGCACTAAATGGAAGAATCAAAACAAAGGAAATGATGGTTAGAAGATCAAGCCCCAATCAGAGGAATGATGTGACTTGTGTCCTTTGTAGCCAGGAATCTGAAACAACAAATCATCTACTCTTATCTTGCAGGTTTGCATGGAAAATCAAGTCTTCAATTCTAAAATGGTGCGGTATGCTCTGGGTAAGTCCAAGGAACCTACAGATCCATATGGAATGGTAGTTTGACAGAAAAATGAGGAAATTCAAGAAACAAATATGGAATTCTCTATTCATAGCTGTTATTTGGAAAATCTGGCTCATAAGAAACAATCTCATATTCAACAAAATCAATCTAGAATGGCTAGAAGTAGTGGATGACATCAAGCTTCTCATAGCTTTCTAGGTAAAGCCAGCAGTCCTCAAAACATCATTCTGCATGCAGGAGTTCATATTCTCAATTCAAAATGTAAGAGATCTAAACTTTAGTTAGGTGTCTTCTCCTTCCCAGTATCCCAATGTAGTGGTTAGCCTTTGGCCAGCCTCCTCCCCTTCCCCTTTGAGTCCAGTTTGATAGGTTTCTTTTATGTCAGGCTATATTGGCTTGTACAATCTCGAATCCCTCACTTCACTCTTTGTATGTTTACCTTCATCAATGAAGCACATTTGGGAGTCCTTGTTCTCGGCAATTGTCTGGAATATTTGGCTTGCCAGAAATGATGCCTTCTTCAATAATAAGGCCATTAGTTGGGAAGGAATTGTGGAAACAATTAAGTTGCAGGTATTATTTTGGATTCTAGCTAATCTAAAGGAAGGGAGCCCGGATTGCTTTAACTTTTTCCACTCCATTGATGGTGTCAAAATCTTGGATCCTGGCCTCTTGAAATAATCTTTTGTTCTTGGTTTGGTTTATTAGATTATTAGATATTTTGTCTTAACCTTGAGGGTAGACTAGTCTCTTACTATTTTATCTTTTATTTGTTTTCTATTTCGGCTATATAAGCCTCCTATTGTATTTTTTTTATTATTGATGCTTAATATCAAGACCCTTAGCTCTCTTGCTCTCAACTTCTATCATGGCATCAAAGCCAAAATGATGATCTGCTTGGTCTGTGTATCCCATCCATTCACGATGCGGATCCAACTTTGGTATTTGGGTCGTCCGTACTCGTCATTTCCTTGACGGTGCCGACTTCGAATATTGATTTCGCATCTGGTATTCACAGTTCGCAGGTTCTTTTTTGCAAAGTTTCGTTTGTAGTGATTTTGCATTTAGGTATTCACAATATTTTGTTATTTTGTGTCTTCTTGCAATGGCTAGTGAAAGAGATGACTGCCTTCAATCGATAACTGTCCGATTGAATTGGAACAATTATTTGTATTGGAGTTATGTCATGAGGAATTTTCTGAAAGGAAAGAAGATGTGGAGTTATGTCAGTGGTGTCGTGTGTAAACTGACTGATGCTGCAGTTGAGGGCTCTGCAAATCTGTTAGATACTTGGGAAGCAAACAATTCAAAAATTATTACTTGGGTTAATAATTCTGTTAAACACTCCATAGGTGCACAATTGGCAAAATATGACACAACACAACAGGTTTGGGATCACTTGGATAGATTGTATATGCAATCTAACTTTGCCAAACAGTATCAATTGGAAGTTGATATTCGCGCATTGCAGCAAAAGGATATGAGTATTCAGGAGTTTTACTCTACCATGTCTAATCTTTGGGATCAACTTGCTCTCACGGAGCCAGTGTTTTTGCATAGCCATGTCGACTACCTTAGTCGTCAGGAGCAGCAGTGTCTTGTTCAATTTTTAATGGCTCTTCGGGATGACTTTGAGGGACTTCGGGAAAATATTTTGCATCGTACTCCTCATCCCCCAGTTGATGCGGTTGTAAGTGAGCTTTTGGCCGAAGAGACTCGACTTAAGACTCAAGCAGGCAAGGGTACAATTCCTATACCTAGTTAATCTGTTTTGGCAACTCTTACTCGGCCACCATTTCCCAATCAGTAGCACAATACTTCGAAGGTTGGTTTTGATGAATGTAGCTTTTGCAAGAAAAAAGGTCATTGGAAGGCTCAATGCCTAAAACTGTTCAATAAAGGAGGAATCGTACTACCACCTTTTCCACATCAGCAAGAGTGGAGGCAGCCATCCCCTCAGCCGTAGTGGCGCCCTGGTGGGCATCCCCAACAGAGAGGTTACAGTCCCAACACAGCAACAGTTGTTCCTGACTCTCAGACATATTCGGATCCCAATTTGGCTGCCCTTGCGGAGCAATTGTAGAAGTTCCTTATCACACAACCCTTGCCATATGCCATGTCCACTCCATTTTCAGTAGGTCTGTCACCCTATCATCCTTTAGGTATGTCTACTTCTTTATGGGTTTTAGACTCTAGTGCCTTTTATCATATGTCACCAAATTCATACTTGTTTGTCTCCATCTGTCCTTCTACATCAAATGTGTTTGTTATAACTGTTGATGGCACCCCCATGCCTTTGGCAGGAGTTGGTTCAATTCGTACACCTCATTTATCGCTCTCTAATGTTTATTGCATTCCTAAACTTGCCATGAATCTTGTTTCAGTGAGTCAACTATGTGCTTTTGGTTATTCTATTCATTTTTCCAACACTTCTTGTTATGTGCAGGATCCTCAATCCAAGAAGCTGATTGGGACAAGCCGTAGGTAGGGGGGATTGTATGTTTTGGACAAGTTGATCATTCCAGAAACTGCTTCGGGTATTGATCTATCGTCATTCCATTTAAATTCGTCATCTTCTAGCTTTTATTTGTGGTATTCTAGACTTAGGCATGTTTCAGCCCCTCATTTAAAATATTTAGTTTCAAGAGGGTCTTTGGGTAGTTTGCAATCTCATGATATTTCAGATTGTAGTGGTTGTAAGGTGGTAAAATTTTCTACTCTTCCCTTTAATTGCAGTATGTTTTATTCTGTTGCCCCATTTGATTTGATTCACTCTGATATGTGGGGCCCTGCCCCTGTCTTAACTAAGGGGGTTTGAGATATTATGTTTCCTTTATTGATGATTATACTAGATATTGTTAGGTTTATCTAATGAAACATCGTTTTGATTTCCTTAATATTTACACTGTTTTTCGATCACTAGTTAGGACCCAACATTCTGTAGTTATAAAGTGTTTTCGTTATGATTTAGGTGGGGAGTATACTTCTACACCTTTTTCTGACTTACTTCAGTTTGATGGTACTATTTAACAATCATCTTGTACTGATACTCCCCAACAAAATGGGGTTGCTGAAAGAAAGCATAAACACATTGTTGAGACAACTCGTTCTCTTCTCTTGTCTGCTAGTGTCCCTAGTGCATTTTGGGGAGAGGCTGTTCTTACAGCCATCCATTTGATCAATAAAATTCCTACATCTCACACTCAAGGTCTCTCTCCCTATAAAATGTTGTATAGCTATGCTTCTGACTACTCATTTTTGCGAGTTTTCGGTTGTACCTGTTTTGTACTTCGTCCTATAGTTGAGCGCAATAAGTTATCTTCACACTCTGCCATTTGTGTATTTCTTGGGTATGGTGATGGTCAAAAGGGCTATCGTTGTTTTGATCCTGTTGCTTACAAACTAGATGTTTCTCATCATATCTTCTTCCTTGAGCATATTCCTTTCTTTTTTGTTCCTACCAACTCACATCATGTAACCAAGTCTGACCTTATTTGCATTGACCCCTTCTCTGATAATATAAATGGTGACGACGCACCACCTTCTCAAGTTCGCACAGATGCAGATGCTCCTCCCCCTCCTGCGGCCTACCAAGATCCTCTTGTGATTGTGGATCCTCCTCATCGGTCTACTCATGCTTGTAAGTCCACTTAGTTACCAGAATTTTCTTATTCATGTTATTCTAGCTCATTTACATCTTCTTTGGCATCTATTCATACTGTTTGTGAGCCTTCCTCATATATGAAGGCGGTTTTTGATCCTCTCTGGCAGCATGCTATGACTGAGGAACTTTCTGCTTTACATCACATGGGCACTTGGGACTTGGTTTCGCTCCTGCGTGGGAAGAGTACCATTGGTTCTCGTTGGGTTTATAAAATTAAAACCAAAGCAGATGGTTTAGTTGAAAGGTATAAAGCACGATTGGTTGTTAAGGGTTTTGCACAGCAATATGGCTTGGATTTTGAAGAGACTTTTGCTCTAGTTTCCAAGATGACCACTGTTCATACTCTTATCGTAGTGGCATCGGTCCGCCAGTGGCATATCTCATAGATGGATGTTAAAAATTCTTTTTTGAATGGAAATCTTTTCGAAGAAGTTTATATGGTTCCTCCTCCTGGTGTTCCTCATGATCCTGGAAAAGTTTGTAAGCTCAAGAAAGCCTTATATGGTCTCAAACAGGCCTCTCGAGCTTGGTTTGAGAAGGTCTCAGTGGTGATTACTTCCCTTGGCTTTTGCGCCAGTGATCATGATTCGACTTTATTTCTTAAGTGTAATTTGGTTGGTCGTATTCTACTGTCACTCTATGTTGATGATATGATTATTACGGGTGATGATGTTGTTGGGATTGCAGTTTTGAAGTTTGAATTGGCTCAGCAGTTTGACTGAAGGATTTGGGTCCCTTACAGTACTTTCTGGGTATTAAGGTTTCCTACTCACCTAGGGGTTATCTTCTGTCTCAATCCAAGTATGCAGAGGACATCCTTCAGTGAGCTCATCTTACGAATACTCGAATTGTTGATACTCCTATCGAGATCAATGCTCATTATACTCCTATAAATGGTATTTTTTTGCCTGATCCCATATTGTATCATACGATTGTTGGTAGCTTGGTTTATCTCACTATCACTCGCCCCGACATTGCTTATGTTGTTCACATTGTTAGTCAGTTCATTGCCTCCCCCACTTTAGTTCACTGGGCTGCTGTTCTTCGCATTCTTCGTTATATCTACGGAACACTTTGTCAGAGTTTTCTTCTCTCCTCGACATCCTTTTTGGATCTTTATGCTTACTTTGATACTGATTGGGCTGGTGATCTGACTGATCGTAAGTCTACTACTGGCTTTTGCATATTCTTGGGTGGCTCTTTAATCTCTTGGAAGAGCAAAAAGCAGAATATTGTTTCTCGATCTTCCACTGAGGCTGAGTACCATGCTATGGCGTCAATGAGATTGTGTGGTTGCGTTGGTTATTACATGATATGGGTGTCTCACTTTCCACTCCTACACCCCTTTACTACGACAATAAGAGTGCTATTCATATTGCTCACAATTATGTTTTTCATGAGTGGACGAAGCACATTGAGATTGATTATTATACTACTCGGCAACATTTTCAGCGTGGAATGATTGCTTTGTTATTTGTCTCCTATTCTATGTAGCTTGTAGATTTCTTTACGAAGTCTCAAACCGTCCAGCTCTTTTGTTTTTTTGTTGACAAACTCTCGATGGTTCTTACAGCATCGTGAGTTTGAGGGGAGATATTAGATTATTAGATATTTTGTCTTAACTTTGAGGGTAGGCTAGTTTTTTACTATTTTGTCTTTTATGTAATTTCTATTTCGGTTATATAAGCCTCCTATTATATTTTCTATTGTTGATGCTTAATATCAAGAAACCCTAGCTCTCTTGCGCTCAACTTCTATCATGGTTGAATCCTTTTCAACCCTTGGTTTTCTTTTATCTAGATTGCAGGTCTTTTGTAAAGCTTTGTAGATTCCTTCAGGTTCTAGTTGGTTTCCTTATCAAAGTTTTTCTTGGCTGCTCAAAAAACAAAAAAATCCCAAAACTAAGAAGCGTGATCCACCGATATGGACACCCAGGAGGTGAACTCTCTTGCTTTTTTGTTTTTCGATGTATCTTTGTTCATTGAATTTGTTTTTCACTTTTCTGGAAAATAAAGGAGAATGATTGACCAAAGGAAAATTTACACGTGTAAAGTTAATTTGTCCTAAGCTTTGTTTGGATAGAAGGGAGGAGAGGTGAAGGGAAGTGTTAGTTAGGTGAGGAAGGAAAGGAAGGAGAGGGGAAGGAAAGAGAAGTACTCATATTTTATTTGGATAACCAAGAGAGAAGAGATGGAGACAGTCCCTTTCTTTTGTTTGGTTTAACCAAAATTAATAAAGGGACGTGAAGGGTACAATACAATTTTACTATTATATATATATCTTGTATATGAAATCTTAATATTTGTTATCATAAATTGATGGTTATAATTGGTATTTAAAATAAAATAATAATAAGCACTTCGCTTTTCCTCAATTTCTTTCCAATTTTGAAGGAAAAAGAGGAGAAGAAAAATACTAACAAAATGAGCCCTCTCACCCCTCTATCCACTTCTTCTCTGTTTAAAAATTATTCAATCAAGATATAACTAACTCTCCTTTCCGAATCTTTCACTTTTCTCCCGAACCCTTCAATCCAAATGAAGGCTTAGACTTTGGATAATGTAAGGGTGATCTTTAATTTCAGAATTTGGTGAGCTAATTAACTTTTTGAGGCTTCCTCAATATTCTCAGTTTACTAAAAATCCCCACTTTTTACCTGTTAAATTCCCTTATAAGAATAATTTTTTCCCATTGATCAACAGTATGAAAATGTGCGCGGTTATTCCTTAGAGCTGATTCAGCTGGAAAACAATTACAACTTGCAAAAGAAAGCCTTAGCGTTTTGAGACCTATTCCAACTTTCGTTTGTGTAATAGCAAAAATGAGGACTGTCTCTAGTTCTTGGATTTTTCAACAAAAATAAATCATTTAGACATATTCATTTTTTAAGGGCAACCAAACAAAAAATTGAATTTAGTTAACTTCTTTCACTTCGTTTTTCATTTTGCTATCTTTTTTCTTTACTTTTCCATTCTCTCTACAAACTTAAGATTCATATTTGTAAAGGTATAGTGAATACTCATCATCTATATTGCTGTAATGTATATATATATATATATATATATTTGTATGTTATATATGCAAACAAGCAGCAACAGAAAATTTGGAGACACTCTTTACTTAAAACTTCTGCAGGAAGTACAACATTTTTTAAGATTGCAGCGTGCCATTGGCCATATTTCCCGACTGAAGTGAAAAACATGTGTATGATTCTTTGCGTGTGCTTGATTCATGACGACGTACGAAGCGCCAAGTTTTGTGATAACCTCTGTACTTAAAGACTTACTAATAATTTATTTATCATATGGTATCATACGAAGGTGCCTTCAAAGTGATTACTAGTTAATAAAAAACTAGTAGGTGTAGCGTTAGATCTACATATTGAGATTAGGTTATGATTCTGTGTTGGACAAATGTAAAAGAAAAAGAAAAAAGAATGATGTTTACCCAGAGTGGAGTGTATTATAAGCATGTTAACTAAGACAATCGCTGGCTGAACGGTGCGACTGAAGTAAGATGAATAAACGTTTGATTCGTGAGTATTTAGTCATATTGAAACAATACTAGTGAAACTTCTTTGCTTTGAGAAATAGCTGTTTCAACAAAGATTAGAAACTAGTAATGCCCTATGCCCCATGGTGCGTTTATAATTAGCATGACCTAGTAATCAAACATAGTATTCAACTATGGAGAGAAGTGTAAATTCAGAAAGATCTTTGACGCCTACATAAATTTTTTTGGGTACATCTGAAAGGAACGACAAAAAAAAGAAAAACTACTCTCTGATAGTAACTACACCATTCATATCTCTCAACAAAAGTGGCCTTAAGTTCTCAGAAGGGTTCTCCAAAATCACCAGACTTTTCTCTTGGTCATTCCCTTTTTTTGCCAGTAGATCAACACATATGTTTCCTTCTCTGAGTATGTGAAGCAAGGTGCATCTCTGAAGCAACATTTTGATTTCTTCAATTAGACTTCTGACTGGGTTGGCTTGTGCTTGGTCTTCATTAACGAAGTAAACTGCATCCTTACAGTCAGATTCTATTTCTGTGATGCCTACATAAATTAAGAACAAAAAAGGTCTTCAAATTTGCACCCCGGGGTAAGATTACATATATTTGTGCCTTCCTAATCTTGTAGCGATGGAAGTTTTGTGCATTGAGCTACTATTTTTTGTTACAACAATAAATTTTTGTAAACTGACCATTTTTTGTTTGTTTGTGATGCTTACCAAATTGTGTCAATTATCTGTACCGTGCTCCAAGTTCCAACCCTCAACCCTCAATAAATTGATGTTTCACTTGTATAAGTAAATTCATCACGTTTTGATGGGTGTGATGCTGATCAATGGTCGACGACTAAGAATAGTGAGATGGATATTGTGGTGCCTTGTGTTAAAGTTGGGTGCTCAAATGAATAGTCTTTGGTTAATGGGGCTTATAGTAGTGTCGTTCGTGAACCTGATCGGGACTGAATGCTTGGGTTTGAAGAGTTTGACTCATTATTTTTTTAACTTTGGTTGCACGTTTGGGAAGCAAACCCTAGGTCAAGGAACAGACAAGAAGGGTTCCAAACGAGGGCTAGATTTGGGGAGTTTCACTAAAAATTTGAAGTCCCCAAGTTTGGCATTTGACTCAGTGCATGAACTTCTCCCATTTAATAGTTGGTACTCTACTTGCTATTCACTAAGTAGACATGGTTAGCAAAACTAAAGTTCCTAGTTACTAGAATTATATATACATATATATATATATATATATCAGTTGAATATTGGAGGGTTATGAAGGAAATTCGAACAGCAATTGAATTCCACACACATTATATATATAATAACCTTGGTTTGCATAACTGCTGAAAGCAAGAAAGTGCTGGGTTTCCAAAAAGGGCCACAAAATCAAACGAAAGTGACTCATGCTTTTTGTGAAATGACCAAAAAACCCATCTCCCATTTGCCATTTTTGAGAGGTTATTTGTGCAAATATATACACTTTCTACTTTGGGTTGAGTTCGACAATGGCATCCAACCACTTGGAAAACAGCTACGTTGGACGTCCATGTGATCATGTGGTAGATGGGACGGTGGTTGAAGACCTGTCACTCTATTCTTCCAATCTACAGTATTGATGATCATGATTAACAAAATATAACATTCATTTGGGAGCCAAACCAATTTGCATGTATTGTAATTGTATGTATGCGTGAGATATAAGGTTCTTGCAGTGAGGCAGTAACTTCTAATCAGAGAGAGAGAGAGAGAGAGAGAGAGAGAGAGAGAGAGAGAGAGGGAAGGAAGTATTTGCCGTTTCGGTGGTTGGACATGACCTAGGGTTGGCTTTGATTGAAGTTTGGAGCACCTAAACCCTTGTACTCGTGTCATTTGTACTTAATACGAAAATGTTAACAGATATAAAACAATATATAGAGCAACGAATTTTTTTAATTAAAAACTAGAGAAGTTTTATTTATCTATTTACAAATTTACAGAATGCAAATGAGATAGGTCATTATGCATAAAAATGCAATAAAAGGCCTGTTTATATAGCGTCACTGCATTGAATGTTAACATAATTAATTAGCCTACATCATAGAAAAGAAGAAAGATAAATTAGGGAAGACAATAACAACGTCATTATTCCACTATAACCTAATGAAGCTGACTCAGTACAAGGTAAAGCATGGAGGTTTGCCATACAAAACTTTGATTCCAGGGTTTTGATTTGAAATACTAACAATTAATCTATTCAGTTTTAAAGTTTGGCTTGGCTTCCATCTTCATTCTTATTCAACACTTCAAGTAGAACACTGTCCGCATTACACAAAAGTGACAATAAGACAAAAAAATCCACCCATAAGCAAGAAAGAAGATCCCTACCAAATTCATTCTTGATTTCTACGCTCACAATATCAAGGGTAAAATTGTCATTCAATGGAGGTAAAGCACCTTTGCTCTGCCCCCAGTCCCAACCATTGCCTAAAGACAAAGAAAGTCAACTTTGTTCATCAATGTGGATGCATGGAGAGTTTTAACTCTGAAATATAGATTCTGGGGCCAAAACTTTAAACTATTTAGCCTATGATGTCCCTTATGTGGCTATAGACTTCTCACACGTCCCTTTTAGGGCATCTCCCAATAATCCAATATTTGATAGATATTATATATATTCATTCAATCTGACAAGTCAGTGGAATAGAAGCTCTGGGAATGGAATAGAAATGGGATTTTCGGATCCTGAGAAACTAAATCTCTCACTTAATAAACTTTGATTGAAGTCACATTGGAATTCGACAGTTGAATATAATTTTGAGCTTTTGCATTGGAAGTGGGTTTAGATCCACATTTCCAAATAACATTTCAAACCAAAGCTATTAAAAAATACCAGTAAGTTGGAAGTTTTCTTTGTCTTGATATGCAGAGGGTAGATAAAATATTTCCATGAGTATTAATATGAGAAACATGAAATTAACAATCAACCATGATCCCAATACACTGCTGATTTGCTTGTTTCTTGAGATTCCTCAATTTGGACTAAATAAACCTGAAATGGGTTCATGGAGGCATAAGTAAGAGATAAGAGTCTTTGCTGGAAATCCATATCCTTGACTTAGGGTTTCTTGGTAGTAGTTCTTAAAGAGCTTGCCCTAAGCTTCCCTGTGAGTTAACGCGAATCCTCGCAAAAACACACAGCTCCTTTAAAGTCACCAGAAAAGGCGGCTGATCCTTCGGAGGCAGAACCCTCCTCAGGAAGCATATAATGGCTTCAAATTTAGTGAACTTCATTGTAAACTTGTGGGTTTCTTCATGTTCACCTTTTTTGAGTTCAAGTTCTTTCTAGGGTTTCTTGATAGTTAGAGCAGTTCCTCTTTCGACAGTTTGGTTTATTTCTTCAGTAGCTCTTGTCTAAGTTGTTATATATCTTAGGTTTATAACATCTGTGGAGAATTTTCAAAGGATCTTTTGTCCATTTTAAGGGGAGAAAAGACCTAAGCTTCTGTTTACCAATTTGTATATATTGATTCTTTGTGGGGGAAAACAAAGTTGTGAGTTTTCTTGGATAACAAACAGAAAAAGAATGGATGAGAGAACTGAAACCGACAAAATGGATGAATTCATGCTGCCAGGGTTTAGGTTTCATCCGACGGATGAGGAACTGGTTGGTTTTTATCTAAAGAGGAAGGTTCAACAACGACCTCTGTCCATTGAACTTATCAAGCAACTAGACATCTATAAATTTGATCCATGGGATCTCCCAAGTAAGATCAAAATTTTCATGTTCAATTTCATGCATGGCTTCTTGGTTCTATGTTTTTGCTTTGATCTCATCTTTTAACCATTATATATTGCTATCCCATTCTTGATTCTTTGCTAGCAGAGTTGGCAAGTACTGGTGAGAAAGAATGGTACTTCTACTGTCCGAGGGACCGGAAATATAGAAACAGTGCAAGGCCTAACCGAGTAACCGGAGCTGGCTTCTGGAAAGCCACCGGAACTGACCGGCCTATCTACTCCTCCGAAGGTTCAAAGTGCATCGGCTTGAAAAAGTCCCTTGTTTTCTACAAAGGCCGAGCTGCTAAAGGGACCAAAACTGACTGGATGATGCACGAGTTTCGCTTACCTTCACTCACTGACTCAGCCCCACAGAAGAGATTCATGGACAATAACATACCTGCCAATGTAAAGCATTTCAAGACTATAATGGCTTTTTTTCAAATTATTTATTATGGTGTTATATACATATATGTATGATGTATATCAATTAAGACAGTATCTACTTTGGACTTGCAGGATTCATGGGCAATTTGCAGGATCTTTAAGAAGACCAACTCTACTGCACAGAGAGCTCTCTCTCATTCTTGGGTCTCCCCATTTGCCGAAACAGCCACATCTGAGATACTTTCTGAAGTTCCTCACAGTACTCATTTCACTTCAGAGAACATGTCATTGACAGCAAAATCAAGTTCTTCCATTCAATTTAGCTGTAACCTTAATGTTCTTCAAGAGTCTTGTATTACTAGTTTCTCTCCTTCATATGTTCCCTCCTACAAGCCCATCAACCACACGGCTAGTAAACCTCCTCCTCCTCCTCCTCCTCCTCCTCCTCAAGTTTCCATTTCAGATGGAGACTTTCCCACAAGCTATGCATTTTCGTCGCTCGGGACCTCATCTGGACCTTCTAAATGCACAGTTGATGTAGCTTGTTCTTCCATGTTCCTAAACTTGTCGTCTACCATGTTTGGAGATTTTGGTAAAGCCTCTGAGAGTATAAATTTCAATGGGTTGCAAGAGCAGTGCAATGGTTTCTCTATCACAGTACCACAGGAACTGCAAGCCAATGCCGGCCATGGAGAAGAGACAGCCTTGATGAAGGACCCATTCGGGTCCCATTTTGATGACCAGTGGGGGACCATGAGATCTACTGGAATACCCTTCAGTCTGCCTTCGAGTATGCCCGATGCATGGAAGTCGAATTTTCCGTGGGATTCTTCTCCTTGTCCTAGTGAAATGTCCACAAGTTATTCAACTAACAAGTGCTATATTTAAAATAAAATAAAAAATTCAAGTTGATACACAGCTAGAACCATTGTTTTTAGTTTTTGTTTTTTCCACTCAAGTTCAGGTTCATGTTTAGACAGCATTTTGACTAGCTGGGGTAGTACTGTACAATCTTTGTGTTGGGCTTGAGTTTCTCTGTACTGGAGCAAATCACTCACAAATCCAAGGATTAAGACACTGAAAGTTCAACCTCTTCCAACTCTCAAAATGAAAGGACTGAAAATTATAGTACTAATATCATGTAATTGACTAAATTTTGTGACATTTCTTATTCTTTGTAATTTGGAGTGTAGGGGTGTCTATCACATTCTTAATGTTTATTCATTCAAGCTCATGCTAAGATAGTCTTGAATGATACATGAAATGAGTTTGGACTTCGATGAACGTTAATAGATCTTAGTAAAAGAAATAGAGTGTAGTCTCTGTTGGATGTTTTATTCAAGACTTCGATAGACTTAGAGAGACGGCGATACAAGAAATAGATCGGGTGTAAATCTACTGGGATTTTGCCAGATCTTAAGAGATCTCAATAGAAGAAACAGTGAAACCTCAATATGGGGATTTGGATCTCACAACCGTGAGATGCGCAAGATTCTAAATCGAGGGAAGCGCGCCACTCTTATTTTTTACCTATCTATATATATTGTGGTATGCCTTCCAAAGTTCATTAAGTGAGCCGCTATTCAATATACACAAAAGAGAAGATCCTTAGAGCTCACGATTGATTCTTAGCAACAAATTTTCTTCAACATCATTGAAAAAAATTGAAGTCTTAAAAGAGTTTGAGACTTGAAATTCTTACCAAGGGGATCTCTATGGTGGTCAAACACGGTAATAGTGTTTCGAGGAGTTAAGTAAGTTCAAGTCATTCTAGTGATCGAGTAGTCGATTGGGAATTGGGTTGTAAGTGATCTTGTAACCATTTGACATTGGTTTTTAGTGCATAATCTTTGTCCGGTGAAGTAGACACATGATTTTTTTCTGATTTGGGTTTTCACAGCAAAAATATCGTGTGTCGATTGCGTGATTGGTTTGTTTCCTTATTTATCTTTCACATACATTATGATTGCACATAGTCATAGTCATACTTATTATAGGATTGTATCTATAATCGTTATTAGCAAAGTTATCGACAAGGCTAAGGTTTTTCAGTATTAGACAATTGATGGACAATGAATTGCTATATATATATATAGAAAAAAGTTATTATTTTATATAAAAAATTCTATCAAAATGATGTAGTAGTGGCATTATTGTAACTAAATGCTATCATGATAGATATTTTATTTTAAAGTAAATGACTCTTATCTAGCCACTTTATTCTGATGATAGATTCTATATAAAAATTTCAATTTGTAACTTTGTATAGCATTACCTATGTTACTATGTATATATACCTATATATAGTATGTTAGAATATTACCTATCAGCCTGTCTGGAACTTGAGGGAGGGACGGGAAGGTAAGGCAAGGGAAAGGGAAAAAAAAAATAAATAAAGAAAAAATATTTTTCATTCCTTGTTGATTTTATAAAAGAAAGTGAAAAGAAAAAAGCGTGAGAGAGAGTGATTTAAGAGTTGCCTCCCTTTCTCTTTTAGGTAGAATCAAACAAGAAAAGAAAAAAGAAAAAAAAATTTAAAATTTTCTCTTCCGTTTTTCCCCTTCCCTAAGTTCCAAACAGGCTCTTGTATCCAATTGTTATCTGCATTGGCTTGCTCAATAAGGACATTAATTATCACAATGATAGATTATACAATTATGCATCGATCTAGGAGCTTAAAAATTGCAGGCAGAAAACTATGTTCAAATTCATGTGGCAGGTTGCATTTGAAATTTTAAATCAAACCAATGAAAATTTTATTTCGTGACGATAAGAAAAATTGATCACGGGCCAAGGATATATATCACTTTTAATAGCATTGCTCATCAGTTAATGACTGAAAGAAGACTCTCAATCTTTCAAATGAAAGTAAAGTCCATTCCACTTTCTTACTCTTCAAGATACAAAGTGTGAACACTGGTCTTTAATTTAGGTTGTAGAGATATGAGTTAATTACAAACTCACTCTTGAACTATAAGCCACTGTTACTATGTCTACTTAAACTAAAAAAACATAGCAAGTGGACCTCTTAAATTACCTATTGGATTAATTATAAGCACATATCTTGAACTATGACTCAGTATCACTATATTTTTTTTAAATTCTAAAACGTAATAAGTTGACCCCTATTAATTTGTATCAATCAACTCATTCTGTTAGTAGTATATTAGCAATCAGTTAGGAGAGTAAATAAAAAATTATAATGTAACTTGTACATGTTCACAAGAGTTCATTTTATACCTAAATAACATTATCTTTTTGTAATAATTGTCTAATAATTAAAATATCCCTTATATTACCCCTATATTCATACGTCATTTCAAGGGACACTTAATCATTAGATAATTATTATAACAAAGAAAAGATTAATTTAGATATAAAACTATACTTTTATAAACATGTACAAGTTGAATAACGATTTTCATCTATTTTTCTAATGGATTGCTAATAGGAGAGATTGATTGATACAATTTGATAGTTCAATGGGTCAATTTGTTACATTTTAAAATTTAAGGGGGCATAATGATACTAAGTCATAATTTAAGGAGTGTTTTGTAATTAACCCTTAACTATTTGTATCAACCAACCCTTCATGTTAGCAATCTATTAGGAAAATGAATGAAAAATTATTATTTGACTTGTACATGTTAACAAAAGTATAATTTTATACTTAAATTGATTTTTTCTTGTTATAATAATTGTCTAATAACTAAAATGTCCCTTTAAATGACATGTAAATATTAGGATAACATAAGGGGTATTTTAATCGTTAGAAAATTCATACAAAAAAAAAAATTTAGGTATTAACTGAACTTTTGTGAACATGTGCAAATTATATGATTAAGATTTTACCTATTGTCTTAACTGATTGCTAATGTATAACTAATATAAGGGGTTGATTGATACAAATTGATAATTTATGGATTCACTTGTTACGTTTTAGAGTTTAAGAGGGAATTGTGATATTAAATTATAGTTCAGGACGTGTGCATATAATTAACTCTAAAAATATAGTAGAAATATGGAGAACCTTATGCTAACCGATCAGATTTAAGTGACTCTTGAATTCTCAAAACATGTCTTTGCCAACAAGTCATCACAGAAATAAAACGAGTCAATTCTACTTTCTTGCTACCCAAGATGCAGAACGGTATTCGGACTTGTGCTTTGAGGATATCGTAAGAAATGGAAAATCCATTTTGCTTTATGTTTTTATGACTCATATCATATGGAAAACAATTAAATAAAGCAAGGTGACTTCCCTAATGCCTTACAATAACGCCAAATATGGCACCTATGGACTCTATATAAGCCTCCAACTGCCTATACAAATGCATAACACCAATTCAGAGAGAGAGAGAGAGAGCGAATGGAGAAACAGAGTGGAATGGTACTGTTTGGGACATGGGCTAGCCCCTTCTGCACAAGAGTTGCTTTGGCCCTTAAACTTAAGGGCATAGCATATGAATACATAGAAGAAGATTTATCAAACAAGAGTAAATTGCTCCTCCAATACAGTCCTGTCCACAAGAAGGTACCTGTATTGCTGCACAAAGGTAAACCCATTGCTGAATCACTAGCCATTCTTGAATACATAGATGAGTTCTGGAACAACACCCCCAAGCTATTGCCAGAGGATCCTTATGAGAGAGCCAAACTTCGCTTCTGGGCCAACTTCTATGATCAAAAGGTATTGGGTATTACCAAAAGTAATTTCAATTTTTTGAATTCTAGTTTCAGTACTGTGAATAACACAAGTGCATTTTCTTGATTACTGCAGCTATTACCGAGTCTCTCTCCCATCATCGAGTACTCGGGGGAAGAGCAAGAAGAAGCCATAGATGACTTCTCTGAGCTGCTGAAGGTGTTTGAAGAAGGGATTGAGAGAGATTTTCCAGGAAAATTACCTTTCTTCAATGGTGAGACCCTCGGATATCTTGGTATCGTGGTGGGGTCGAATGGCTGCACCTATGAAGCTTTTCAGGAAGTTGTTGCCGTGATCATTGAACCAGAGAAGCACCCTGCTTTCATCTCGTGGATGACCGCTCTGAAAGACCAACCTCTGATGAAGGAGACGCTCCCTCCTCACGACAAACTCGTTGCCCTGATGAGAGAGAAGTACTTGCAGTCTCTTCAAGTTTGATTGCTGAGAGGAAGCTATATATACAAATAAGAGTCACAATATGCAGGGCTTGGATATATAACTTTCTATGATGTTCTGTTTATATATTTCTGTGTTTATTTGAATATATTCCCAATTAAATAACTACCTAATTGGTGTTGTTTGAAAGGATGAAATAATAGTGAAATCTTCAATTACCTGCTCTGATAAAACCAGTCAACAAGCAGCCATATTGTCAAGACTCATTACTAAAAAACTTACTTTTTGCAAAGAAAGTATTTGTGACTGTTAGTTTGTCATGGCAAAAAGTGATATTTGTAACGAAAAAATTGCCGTCGCAAATGCCATCGCAAAAATTCACTGGCCGTCGCAAATGAGGACCTTTTGTGACGCACATTTTGTGATGGCTTGTGCCCCTCGCAAATAACATATGAAATGACATCGTTTCTTTAATGATCTCAAAATTTCCCCTTTTCTCTTTGTCGACCTGAGAAGCCTTGGGGCTGGCTGCGTTCTCTCTCTCTCTCTCTCTCTCTCTCTCGAACAAGGCGATCTTCAGCCATCACTGCTGCCGCCTTCAGCCATCGCCGCCACTACCGCTGCCTTCCGCCCCCGTCACTGGCGCCTTCAGCCTCCGCCAGCGCCACCGCCGCCTTAGGTATGCAGTGACATTCCTCCATGGTTTATGCGCAATATTCTGATAGATTCTAGGCCTCGTGGCCATTGAAACCTCTTTCCTTTCTTCATAGTATTCTTTATCTTGATCTTAAAGGAAAAATCCAACTGCAAACGCAGTTGCATTTCCACCTAAAAATTGGTCCTTGAATGGGAATGTTTGGCAAGGCAGGGGAACATCCAGGAAACTAATTAGGAAAGGTTTTGGACATTCTATGGACCTGTAATTATTCATGTTGCAAAATAGTGATAGCAGAACATTAGATTCTGGATGTAGTTAGACTATGATAAAGTGTAGACTAGAAGGTAATGTCTTGCAATCAATAATTTTGGTAGTAGTGTGTTTTTCAATGAATTGCTTTTGAGTTTGGAGTTTTGTAGATAAGATGTTGATATAATGTAAAGAAGTTTGATACTGTTTGATTGCTGCACTTGAGAAGCACTTTCATATCCTCTTTTCTGCCAAAGGACATAATTAGCAAATCAGAGTCATCAAAAACACTTTAATCATAGATAGCAAAATAAATAAATAAAACTTTAAAAAAAGTAATTTAAAAGCGGTGATCCAATCAGCAAATTTTCATGATAGTTGTGCATACATTGCTCATGTGTCATTTTCCTCACTTAAGCTAAACATTCTGAATTAATGGTAAAAATCCATTGGTCCCATCCCATTGCTTAGTTCTGGTCCTTACAAGCTTCTCTGCATGATAAATTTACTAGTGTTCAGTCATTGATCACCCACCACATGCCAATTTGAGCATTCAAAAGGATAATGTTGCATGTTCTTCTATACTGAGAAAGGATATTTGTGGTAGTAGCAGGACCAGTCAACCAGTGGAGCATTGTGGGTATTGTCAGGATTGAAGAGAGATATAAAGAACCAACATTATTATCAGGAAAGAGATAATATTGGACTAAAATTTTCTGTTACTAATTTGTCATCTTCTTGCACTTATATTCTAATGTGGCCATCAACAAAATGATCAATAAGAAATAAAGGAAGCAAATCCCCCCTCCCCAGCCGTGGACCCAAAGCCTCTTATTCACTATAATAACCTCTATAAGCAGCAGTACCGGGACTTCCAGGCATTGATAACATGATATTCAGGTGTACTGGCAGCCTTAGCAACTGGAAGCAAAAGAACCTTATTTTCATGAAAGCATATTCATATGAATTACGGTACTGTGCAGATCATTGTTCCACAGGATGGAAAATCAGAAATGAAAGATGAAGTGAATTAAGTAATGGGATATGAACAATACCTAAGTTACAAAGAACTATTGTTATGATAGCAGCTACCATGTGCTGATACATTTGTCTGTTTCAAAGAACTATTGTTATGATAGCAGCCTTTGTCCTCCCCCAGCGCCACCATGGTCTCCTTTGCCCTCCACCAGCGCCATTGCCATCCTCCACCAACCCCACAGGTTTGTCTCTCTCCTTTCTTCCACCTACAATCTGGGATGGGTGAATATTTTTCACTAGCTTTGTCTTGGTTTTGTCTAGCACCTACAGTTCATTTAGATCATTCTACTATATAGTCAGATGAAATTTAGCTAAAATTTTCTGCAAAAAAACTAACAGGGGGGTCTTCTTTGAAGTAATTTGAGTAGGACTGGACCTCTCTATGCAATGTGAGGAAAGCAGAGGAGGAGCACTTTGAGAGTCAGAAGTAGGGAATTAATTCTCTTAGGGGAGATGGGAAAACAAAGAAAAGCAAGGTTTTTGCTCTATGCCCCTCATTTTCCTGGATTATAGCATGATGAATTTCTCTTTTAAATATATGTAATTTTCTTCATGGTTTATGTGGTTCGGTTGTTACTGAATGTTTATCTGTTGTTTGGCAAAGCTCTCCTGGTCAAAATCACTGATTAGGAAATGGTTCAATATCAAGAGCAAAACTGAGGAGTTTCAGGCTGATGAAGTTGTTCATGGGGGTGAGTACATTTTATTCTGTCTAGGTTCCTCACGTCTTTGATATTTGACAACCACTTAGTTTTATTTGCTTTATTGTAATTGTTTCCTTTATACAATTTGAGATTCTGATATTCTTCATCTTTTAGCCTGGTCCTCCACTATTGAAATTGCCAATTTGATTCCTTACGCTCTGTTTGGTTGCTGAGAAAACTGAGGAAAAGAAAGAAGAAAACTAGTTCCGTATGATCATACAATCAATCAATCAATCTCTCTCTCTCTCTCTGTGCAAACCTGCTAAAATTTGACAATTATGTTGTTTCAGGGAAACTGTGATTTTATTTTCCCTTTGATGTTAATATTCTCATTATCATTCTCTTACTTGGATCGACAGAAAAAATAAGCAAAAAGACTGGGCGTCTCCGACGGAGGAGAGTTGATCTCAATCATCCTCAAGTTATAAATGTGCAGAATCATAGGTAGGTATGTTCTTATACTTGAGAAGCTTTTCCTGTTATGTGGTATATCCTTTTTTTTTGTTAATTACACACACATATATATATATATATATATTAATAGTTTAACTAATTGTATTGTTATTATTTATTTTCACTCAGGTTATTCTGAAGGATTAGGCTGGAATTGGTGGAGTGCCCTTTTTTGATCTATACATGTTGGACAATAAGTTGTGTATTTTGAATTGAAAAAACTAATTTGTATAAATAATAGATTTCTAATGTATTCATGTTTGGACAATAAGTTATGTTTTTATATGTTGGGTGTATCGACGATGCCGATTAATATTTTATATATATTATTTGAACTTCATTTTATAGATTTATCTTTTGTGAATGAATATTTTATTGATTTATGCAATTATATGATGAATGAAATATTTTTGTTAATTTAAGCCAGGTATACAAGAATTACATAAAATTTATTTTAAAAAATATATATATAAAAAATAGACAGGGTATTTGTGACGGCTACAGCATTATTGCGATGGTAAATAACTGTCACAAAAACAAGCTTTTATGACGACTACTCCGTCGCAAATAATATTCTAACCGTCATAAATACTAGCACAAACACTAGCTTTTGTGCCAGCTTTTCCATAGCAAATACTATTGTTGTCGTCGCAAATACTAGCTTTAACGATAGCCATTGATGACTATTACTTCCGTCACCAAAAGACAACCTTGAGCATCAACCTTTTGCAATGGCTAACTTGCCGCCACAAATAAATTTGCCATTGCATAAAATCGTCACAAAAACCTTTTGCGACCTCATTTTTTTGTGTCGGACGGCTTGCAAAAGGCCTTTTGCAATGACTAATGAACCTTTTGCAATGACAAGTTGCCATCACAAAAAAGTCCAATTTTTTGTAGTGCTCAATAAAAGCCAAACAAACTCTTCATGAGATTATAGCTTCGCAGATTGAGGTACTCAATGAAAATTGCAAATCATGACATAAATTCAACCAAATTTTGAGATAATGGTCTCTCATATTACATTGAAACAATCCCAAACTTAATACGACATCAATGAAAAGAAGAAAAACAAAACCATTGCCCAATTAATTTGTCAACAAAAGTACAAATGATAAATGTTCGAAACAGCCCAAGAAGATACAAAACCAAATTTGAAACACCTCACATTACATTTCCACGATTCCTAGTCATTGGCCGTATCCAAAATTGTCACGCCGCGGCTTAAGATTCAATACACTTTCTAAGTTCAACTCTTAGCAGCTTGCTTTTCTTTGGCCTTCTGAATCTTCAAAACCTTCTTCACGATCTTTTGCTCTTCCACTAAAAAGGCCCTAATGATCCTACAAAAGCAACAAAACATGTCCCAAAAACTTGACTTGAGCTAAATATAAAATATGAACAATAGAAAACCAACGTTGCTAGATGCTCAAAATATCATACCTTTCCCTCACAGCACCTCCAGACAATACCCCACCATAAGGACGGTTCACAGTCCTCCGGTTTCTAGATAATCTAGATCTCTTGTATTCGGCAGGTCTCAAGTGAGGAATCTGCAGGCACAATCAATGATGTTTCCTGAGTTTGAAGTAGAGCACAGAATTCAATTTATTATGCTTGAAACTCCCACACACAAGGCACAGAACAGTGTACCAAGCAAAGCAAACTCAGATCATGAAATTAAAGAGAAGATACGGTGATTTGCCATGCCATCATAAACGAAATTTATGCTGAGCCATATGTGAAATTGTAGCACTCGTTCAAATTGAATGTGTAAATATATGGTGCTTGAAGAAGGAAAAGAATCCCTACTCCTACACATGATACTAAAGGTCCTGCTTGTTTAGTCTATGTAAGAATATTCTTCTAACTATCAAAAAAAATGAGGGGAAATGCAGTAATATTAGATGAATGGCTAAAAAATGCAATAAATGCCACAGAAACATTACAAATACCATCATGAACTGCCCATTTACCATGGTTTGAGATGGGAAAGATTAAAGAATTATAAATTACTTCAAATTTGATATTTTATTATTTGTGCAGAGGAGTTTTAAGAGAAAGCTTGGCCGCACAAATGTAGATCTAAATTGCAAAAACTACCTCCACCTGAATCTGAATTTAAACTTAGAAGTTAAACCAACCACCTAAGATCAGAACTATGGCCCACACAATGCCAAATCTGCCCTGGCCTTGACAAATCAGCAAGGAAGCTTCCCTCAGCCACGTAGACTTAATTACATCCAAAAGGCAAATCAGCAAGAAGGCTTCCCTCAGCCATGTACACTTAATTTACACCATGCACCTCCTCCTGTAACTTTCATATTCAATTACAACCACCTCCTTCACTGTCTAACAGACACACACAAATAAATGCCTAACGCAAATTTCAAACACACGTCAAGTATTGTAAAGTTGTAATAACAAAAATTACTAGCAGAAGAGCCCAAAAAAATATCCGAAACCAGTTCGAGTTGGTAACTGCCATGTTGGAGATATCAACCAGCTTGTTTTTGTTCCACAAACAATAGTCACATGGCATATCATAATAACTGCAAATCTTCCAATTACTAAATGCTACCATGTTATGTTGTCTAATATAATTTTTTTCCACTTAGAAATAGCACTTCATCTCATAGAAAATTAAACAAAAAAGACTGACAATAATGAAGAAATCAATCAATATTAATCATTTCCTACATTTCCCAACCTTCTAGCTTCGCTAAAGGCTTATATACTAAATTAATATACTAAAAATAATGTTTTCAATTTTTTGAAATATGTCAATCTTAATTCTTTTTCGTCTACAAATAAGCAGAATTGTCAGAAAATTACATATACAATTCAACTTGAGCAATTTAACACCACGTAGATTCCATAAAGTCGCACCCAATATGATTTGCACTAAAACCCAAATCAAAGTCAGAAAACGCATCACCACCACAAGACATACTAAAATGTAATACTTATCTATGTTAAAAGGCTACAAATATTGAAATAAAAAAGCTTACCCCTTGGATTCTCTTCCCGGTAACAGGGCATTTGGGACCACTTGCCCTCTTCTTGGTGCTCTGATACACTAACCTCCCACCTATAATTGATCCCAAATAACCAAATATAGCACAGACCCATGAGTATAACTATAATCGAATGTTAGTCAGAAAACGTATCACCAATCACAAGACCCTTACATTTGCAAACATATATATATAAATATATATGTATATAGACATTTATATACGTATAGGTAGAAGAAATGAAAGCGGTACCAGGGGTTTTGACGATCCTGTGCTGGTTAGATTTGGTGGCATAGCTATGCCGTTTCCGGTATGTGAGCCGCTGCACCATCTTCGAGCCGCTCCACCGCTCTCTCTCTCTCTCTTCGTGGGCTGAGGCAGAAAAGGGCTTTCAAAGTAGAGAGAGAAGATATATAAGGGAGGCGTCCAAGTGTCCGTCGCCCTAGATCGTACGGCTGATACTCTTTGACGGATCAGATTTAGGCCCGAGAGCGTTGGATTGTCTCATCACACGTGGCATGCTTTAGCGGGTAGACGGTAATCCCCTGCGGTCGAGTTCTCACTATTATGATGTTCCAACTACTCTTGTTGACTAATGATAAACTTGGTTGGCTTCAGCTCCATTGTTGAGAACGCGACTTACATTAATTATTTTTGTTGAGTTGGTATATTTTAATAAATAAGGATATAGTGGAAATTGGTCTACCTATTAGCATTAACAGAAATGATTGAAAGCGTGGTCAATAAGCATTACTTAACAAACAATTTTAAATATATATATGAAATTTGGTGAATGACCAAAATGTTGATGACATGAGAACGATAGTGTTTTTAAATTTATTGTTTCTGTTCCTGAAAACACGAAAAATAAAAACAATTCCAAACAAATGTTGATGAGAAGCTTAATTATCTTGAATTAGCAAGGAAGCACAGCATGGAAGCACACCATGGTTTCTCTAGCTAGATTTCTTCTTCGGGGGCAGCACCCAATTTCGAAAACTTCTTAATTAGCTATTTGATTTCATATACTAATCAACTCTACAATGTTCATGGACGGATTGATATATATACAAATTCAACACCATGAAGGCCTTATAAAATGCAGTTGAAAGCCCGAACAAAAAAAAACTGAGAGGATGAGCATTCAGTCACTCAAATATATATATATATATATATAACGCAGAATTGCTATAACAAGCGGAGTCTGTACAATTACATTTCTATAATTCTTCCCTTTTTTTCCAAGAACATTGATCTACAAGTGGCATAGTGGCTTTAAAATCTTAAAATGGAAAAAGCAAAAATGAGGGTTCTACAAGAACCTTTCTGTTGAAGAAATTAATCTTGTTTAGTTTCTTCTGACACCATACTAGCTGATCTGTTGTTAGTCTTGACATATTTAGCACTCTGGACACCAATTTCAATTCAACCCGGGCGAATAACAATGCCCGATCCATTCTGCATTCTTGATGTTTTTGGAACTTCTTTACTATGCAATTTCCACTTCTCAATATGTCCTTAAGCCTTCTCTCCTTCTGCTTGACAAGAAAATTTCAAAGATATATGAATGTCAAACTGTGAAAACCAAAGCAAAATAACAAACTTTTCAAGATATTGAGAAAGCAAAACCTTCTGAAGACTTGTTTTGATATCCATCAGAAGCTCAAAATCTGAAGGGTCTTGAAGATCAACATGACTTGCCTGAAGACCCTTCAAGATCATATTAGCCTCGTCTTTATCAGCACGAAGAAATTCCCAGAAAAGGCGCATTGATTCATCAATAATTTCTGTCAGCATTGCAATTGAGACTACATTTTCTCCCTCAACTTTACCATCCTTCAAACAATCATCTGCAGTGTAATGAAGCTTTATTGTGAGGTTGCATAACTCATTAGAGCATAACTGTGAGGTTGTGACCAATTTATTTACCTTTGATGACCGGAACTTGAAGAAGGGTGCCAAGATCACACCGGTTCTTGGCATAGTTTTGAGCTCTAGGTCCTTGGAATAGCTCATCTTCTACAAACCTTTGCACAAGGACCTGAAACTGTTGAAATTCACCAGCCACTTGATTATATGGACTGTCCCCTTCAGAATCATGTTCCAGTAACTCTCTTGCTTTTCCGTATTGCCAATGGAGGATTTCCCATGAAAGGCAGACCTGTCCAACATACACCATTTCCAACTTTCTGTGCAATTCAGTAATGGACTTCAGAGTTGGATCAGCATAGATTCTTCTTAACTTGCATGGCCATAGGTTTGGGAAAAGAAAGGATTTGATTGCTGGAACTGAAGATTTTTGGGCTGAAGCTTGTTGAACTGGATCCTTCAACTGGAGAAAACCTACACATTATACAGTTGATCCTCTAAGAATTAATTTAATAATTTTACTACTATAATAATTGACAATACATGGAGAAACCAATTTGCTTCCACAAGAGAACTAATAATTCTATTTATCCCTCAAAAAAAATCTTGTTATGTTACTATGGCCTGTACAGTTACCTGTCCTTCCAATGTTGAACTGGAAAACTATTCGTTTCAGTAAAGTTTTTAGGCATGTTTTAAAGCTGTGCTGGAATATATATGGACCAGAAAGAAGGATGGATGTGGGGTAAAGCCCTTCCCCAGTATTCTAATGATGTGATTAAGCTAAAGAGGAGGGCAAAAAAAATCTGGGTGGGATGACAATAAAGTCTTCTGATTCCCTCTATAAACTGAGAAGGTGATATAATTCAAGGGCAGACAAGAACTGGGACCAGCTTTGTTTATGCACAATGACGGTGGTGTAAAGAAGATGCAGGCCCACCAAGCAATGTAATGGTCCTTTAAGATCTCTTTGAATCTTCAACATATCATCCAGATGGGACAACCATTTTTCTATTCCACTGTTTGTTTGATAACCCAAAAGAGAAAATTCTGAACTACCTAAACAAGTCAAGAGATGGGGTAGGTGAGTATGCATATTGATTTTTTACTTATTGACCTAAACTGATCATCATACTGAGAAATTCTAGCCATAGGACATATGGAATTCGTGTATCTCTTTGACTAATTTGGTGCTTCAAGTCCAGAAATTGGTCTATTTCCATATAATAACAATCATGGATAGAATTTATTCTACACCAATTGGAATTTTATAAACTGATCTTGATAGTAAACGAGAGAGAGAGAGAGAGAGAGAGAGAGAGAGATAGAGAATTTTATATCCTCATGTTCTACTTGACAAGAAAAAAAATCAAAACTAGATGAAAGATGAAGGGGAGGTTTGGAAACTTACTGATTGCATGCATGGTTTGATAATTCAAGATGTCCAATTTTCGCATTTTTTCTAGGTAGCTCTTGTAGAACTTCTGAATCTCTTCCATATGATCTTTATGCTCCAACTTCTCATCAATTTTCAGAGGCTTCAAATCTCCAACCATCTTCGGAGTCTCAGATTCCTCTAAGATGGTAGGAAGCCCTCTAGCCCTGACATTTTTCATTTTCATTTTCATCTGTTCGATCAAGTCCTGGTGCTTCAGCAAAATATCAAATCCATCTTCATCTTCAAAATCCAAATCCCATGACTTCTTCTGGGAGCTTAGTTCTTCTGATTCTCCTAAATTATCTACTGGTTCTGTCTCTGTGCTGTGTAAATTTTCCTGTCTATGTTTGGTCTCAACTCTTCCTAGATCTACTGTATAAAAACTTTTATTCAACTGACTTGAAAATTGCAGAATGGGCTCGAACTCTATGTACTCATCATCAGTATCTTCTGCTGTATCTGTGCAAATAACTGCTTCCCTATAAAAAATACTCGGATCATGGATACTAATCTCTTCTGAATTTGAAATTTTCTCATTGGACTCTAGTTCCTTCTCATCAATAGGCCTTCGATTTTCAGGTACCAGTTGTTCATCCACATGACTATCCAGAAAAAAATGATTGCCAACTGAAACTCCTTTGCTAATTGAAGCCCCTTCACTTGAACAATTGGACTCGGGCTCTGACTGTGGAGTTGAGAACTGATTTTCTGAAAGCAATCCAACTTCAACCGAGAAATTTTGCTTATGTAATTGATTACGTTCCATGCCGGCCATCTCTTGATTCCCGTCTTGGTCATGCTCAGTGGAAATAACTGGTTGTGGCTTCTGTAAAACATTTTCGCTGTATGAGCTTTCAACAGAGTCCTCTGTTTTTTCAAGAATAACAGCCTCTGCTTCTGAATTAAATTCCTGAAAATCCTTATCAGTGGAGACTCGATTGATGATTTGATCATTGCCCCTGGAACTATCATTTGCTTCCACCAGCAATTCTTCGACTTCTTCTAAATGAAGTTCTCGAGAATCTTTGTCGTCAATTGGAGCACCATTTGAAGTAACAAACCGCTCTTGAATAGTGAAGCTCATGGTTTCTGGTTCCTCCACGAATCCACTGAAATCTTTGCCTGAGGTAACCTGATACTTGCTCGTGTTCTGAGTCGGTGAAGTTTCCGGGAAAACAGAGTCCTCTGTTTCTCCAATTGTTGTGTTACAAACTTCACTATTCCGAAACCGAAACTCAAAAAACATCTCGAGATTCTCTTTCTTGGCAGCCCCATCAGGCTCCGAAACCATGGAACTACCAGAAACAATTTGATCTTCATGTTGAGAATGATCGACTCTACTACTGTAATCATTCTTCAGAGAACTGTCATCTGCCTTTAATCTGCAAAACAGAGAGTACTCATTAATATCACAATCCATTAAAAAGCTTACAGAATCAACTACCCAGAAAAAACTATTAAGCTTACCTGAATATATATCTGGCTATAAACCCAAAAAGATATAACCAGCACTTGCAGGCCGAAACCCAGAGAGAGTTAGCAAGCCTTAACATTGTTCTATACACAAACTCCTCCAAAAAGCCTTTATTTACGAAATCGAAGTGGGTTTTGAGCATAGCCAAAGATAAAAACTTTTGGGTATCCATCAAAACAATCAACCCATATGTTTCCTCATTTCTGAGCAAAGATGGAGCAACGCTCTTGAGTTAGGCAACATACTTTTGTAGTTCAAATGAAGTTTCAATGGAGAGGGTGGACTATCCACTTGTAGACACGGAAATTTGTGGAGAAAAATCTAGCCAACATAGGAGAGAGAAAAGGCTGGTTGTAGTGCGATCATGTTGGCGTTGATTATGGGATGGGGAGGGACCTTTCAGAGAAATAAATGAGAAAGAAAGGAACGTTTGAGGAATAAAATCGGGGAGAGTTTTTGATGTAATCTCTGAGAGTCGCTTCAGATTTCTCAGAAGTTTTGTCGGTTGCCGTCTGGGAGGTCCTTTTTTCGGTTCATTTTCCCGCACCATTATACACGTTTCAAAGAGGGGACAGTGTAGAGTCAAGTTCTATCTTAACAGTAATCCGTGTTTGGTAGCCGGGAAAATGCTTTCCCCGTAGAAGGCTTTTTTAGCTTTTTGTAGTTTTTTTTAGCTTTACTTAACTTATCATCTAATCCCCCACAGAGAATGGGCTAAGTTTTTAATTTACAAACCCGCGTAAACTGCACTAACTGCCGCTCGTTTCAGGATAGGCACAGACTCTCCTGTTTGAAAAATCGGGTTTCGTGTACATATACATATATTTTCATGTAAAATAACTTGGTTGTTTATAAACCTTTTATTTTGAACTAAAACAATAATTATTTTAATTTATAATTTTAAAAATATCATTATCACATCATTCTAGTAAATGTTTATAATATATATAAAAGAGATAAAGAAATCATTAAAATAAATAGTGATTTAAGAAATGACTTTATAAATTTTCAAAGAGCCAATTAAGAAACAATTTTAAAAATACAGATTGAATGAGAAATTTTAAAATTTTGAGGGGACAAGTGTCCATTATATTTTGTAAGTAACTACATAACAAAACAATTTTTTTGGCGAATACCAATTTATTTTCTTCCTATTTTTTAACCCATTAAAAATTAAATAAATTTATATTATTGCACTACATTTTTTTTTCTTGCTTTTCTATTTCCTTTTCCTTTACTTCTACAAATTCAAGATTCAACTTTGTGTTAAAATTCTAGGACAGAAGAGTATATCCTCTGAAAATGCCTTAACCTCTACCGCATCCTCCTAATTGAAAAATACTATTCTTATAGAATTTTTTTTATATAAGAATGATGCTGCGAAAATATTTTTGTGTAGCGTCACTCTATGCATAAACCTGTGCAAGGCTCTAAAATTATTTTGAAATGTCAAGCGGCCCTTTAGATGAAACAACCAGCAGAAAACGAGTGTTAAAATTGGAAACATTAATATAATTAGAGATAGAAATCTGCCAAATGAATAAGTTAGCAAGCCGAGTCCACATAGTACATACCCATATATATATATGGTGGAAGCAGGTTCGGTAACAATTAATTAGATTTCTTTACCTTTTGAAACTTTCAGTATCAAAGAAAGTTGTCATTCTTTCCGATTCTTCAGCCTTAATTAGATAGCCGTAGTTAAGTAATATGACTGATCAGTAGCTCTAAAAATGTGTTTGGGTGTTTCTCAAAACACTGAATTGCTATGGGAAATATTTATTTCCTACACTGGATTTAGAGTATGATAGGAAAGTATTAATTTCACAAGATATAGAGTTAATTACAAGCTGGGAGGGTGAAGTTAGTTTAATCTCTAGTTCCATAAACAGAACACATTGTTCCTTTCTTGGTGGGTGAAAATGAGTTTAAATTCTAGTGCATGTATCTATCTATTTAGTGCTGCTAGCCAAAATTAGGGTTATATGCAGGCATTCTTGATCAGCTGGCCGTGGCCGGTGGTTCAAGTCGCTTTCATGCCAAGTCAGAATGTCATTTGTGGCCTAATAATCATGAAATATAAGAAGCTAATAACCATACATAATAGAATAACTATGAGAGAGAGAGAGAGAGAGTCGAAAATGATGCTAAGTATTCTTTTAAGATATGAAAACTTGATGCTACAGTGACAACTTTAAAACATGGAAGACAAGTAAATAGATTCTAAACCTAGTGTTACCAGCTTAGTCAAAGCCAGAACAAGAACATATCATTCTGTTGGCACTAGGGTACCACTTGCCCCATATGAGATTTAGCTTACGACAATATATATTCGATGGCAATTGGAATATTAAAGGGGGTTCGTTATCTCGAGCCGAATAATTTTGGTGTTGTTTAACTCCACTAAACAAAACTTTCTATGGCCGTGGGCGTTTCCGTGACGCATCCTCTAAGTGAAGAAGTCATCGTCATGTTTAATGTAGCTTTCATGGCATAGCATGGCAGGGACATGGAGGTGATGGTGAATTAACTTGGAAATTTCTTGTAAAACTTGCCATTCTAATTCTGTCCTCTAACATTGGATTTGGAGAAACTGAGGGATGAAAAAAGGACGTGGGTTCGATTCTCCTCTGCCTGATCTTCTGCCTTGCTTAGACTCTCTTCAATGTAATCCCTTTCGATGCACCAAAAAAAAAATTTTAATTTTTCAAACAATAACATTAAGTTATTAGAATGGTTGACGGAAAGAGAAAACAACAGGAAAGAAAAAGACATCTTCAGTCATTAAACTTTGATAATTTCAGTGGGGAAATGGGAAGAATAAGAAGAGTAAAGAGAAGAAAAAGGATAAATCCGAATCTTGGGATAAATTAGACTACTTGTAAATTGCTTTCTTCTTTTCATTCTTTCTTTTATATTTTCTCTCCATATTCTTTTGGCCACCAACAAAGCAATTACACGGAGAGAGAGAGAGAGAGAGAGAGAGAGAGAGAGAGAGAGAGAGAGAGAGAGAGAGAGAGAGAGAGAGAGAATTAATTTTATGATGGCTATTAGAAATCATCCTTGTAAGTTATCTTTCTAAACTTACCTAGGATCCCCGTTTGCCAAGGCATGGATTAGTATCAAATCATAGTATCCTGAAATCAATGTTTTTTTTTTTTTTTCATTTCGATGTATCAAAAAAAACAAAAGAAATCAATGTTTTAAAAATCAGACCAGACCAGGCAGTTTAATCAATTGAATCTTTTACCGGTCAAAAAACGGTACAATCAGTCCTCTAAATTATTTTGATCAAAATTCGATCAAATCTAACGAGAACCGTGGTTGAATCGTGACTCAATCGATTAAACCGATTATTGGACCGTTTGGTTCAATCTTTTAGACAAATTTTTAGGTTTTAAGTATCAAAACTAGTGTAAAAAAATGAGACACCTTTTATTACTATTAGTAAATAAATTAATAACATAATTATGATATTACGGGCCAATAATAGTTGAATCAGTGACCCAATCTTTTTTTCACTTCGCTCAACAGTTTGATTTTCAAAACATTGCTTGAAATATTTGAAAAGGTATTTTTGGACTACCTAGGATGCAAGGGAACCTTTCACCGAAATCTTTTTATTTAACTGTTTCATTCTCCTCTCCTCCAGCCCCAATATTCCACAAGTTATGCACAGAATTCCATGGAGTTTTTGATATTTGTATACATGCTGGGCAAGAGTGCATGCATGGGCTCAATATCCTCAACTTACGCATTACTTACTGGTAAACAAAACCTTTGCTAGCCCAGTTTCTCTAAACAAACTTTGCCAAAGTTACAAGTTAGAACAATCAAGATTGAGCAACGTTCGAGTTTTTCTTTGTATTTTTTCAACATATATATATATATATAAGAGAAGAATTCCATAGAAGTTCATCCATTAATTAAAGAGAAACAAGACAGGAAGTTAATTACAAGCTTTTTTGTATATGAAATCTAACGAAGAGTTACATATGGCCATATATAGCACAGTTGCTTGGTGTCCATAGTCGATTCTTTCATAGGATTTGAGGATACATTGCTATAGGCCTATAACTTCCTTTGTTGGGTGCAGAGCTTTGGGCCTTCATGTACGGCCTCCACTAGAAGTTGAAATCAATCGAAACTTTGGTCTTGGGCGTATAGTTGGATTGGGCTGCGATCCAAATGCAAAACTTTACCGCTCGGACGCGGTTTTTTGTCATCGTCCATGATTGGAAATGTCATACTGTCTTTACAAAAATGATACATGAAAAAAAACGAAAATATGATAATGTTATTTTTGAAATTATAAATAAAAACGATGGTGTTTTGGTTTAAATTGAAAAGACTGTCAACATTCATATCATATATATAATTAATAATTTTGTCCAAAAATTCTGTTTCTATAATGTTACTTCAAGGAAAATTCACATGTATGCTAGATTGTTTATACTTTCTAAACGTACATGATGAGTACAACTATGCGATTTTTTTTCTTGAATCTTGGCTTGGTTTCTTCCTTATGCTTATCACATCTACCCTAAAAATGCTAGAGACCTACGACGGGTTCCTAAGAGCTTGTCTGGAACTTGGGAAAAGGAAGGAAAGGGAAGAAAGAAAATTTTTAAAAATATTTCCTCTCCTTATTTGATTCTACTTAGAAGAGAAAGAGAAGAAAAAACGAGGGAAAAAAAAACACACACTCTCTCTTCTTTCCTTCCATTTTTCATTCATTTTCCTTACAATACCAAACAGGGAAGGAAAAATAATTTTCCTTCTTTTTTTTTCCTTCCTTTCCTTTCTCTTCTATTCCTTTCCCTTTCCCAAGATTCAAACAGGCTGTTAGCGTGAGGGTTCAAATTCAGCCCAATGTTGTTCTTTAGAAGCACAATGGTTGTAATGAGTTCCTATTGACTATTGATGTTATGGAACAAAATAGAGTTGAGTTACTGTGTATACACAAAATCACATTGTTGTAATGGTTTATTTGCTGAAAAGAACTATGAGAAAAACTGTAAAAATTGAGTTTAACAAACAAGTTACAGAACTTATATAGTCAAAATTCTTCTTTTCCCTAAAGATGCAATCCAATCATGGTGTGACTATCCATTATCAAGATAGGTAGCTATGTCTATATATATATATATATATATCTTTTTATCATCTCACGTTTCTCATCCAGTCGTCGACAAGATCTAAAGAGGGCAAACGGAGAGAGAAATCCAGGTGGGAGAGTATCCTAGATTGGTATCTCAGAACAGAAATTGGGATATCAATCAAGCCGACACTTACAAGATTGGGAATAATAGGACCATAGAATTAGGAGGAGCCTCTGTTTAAATAGGGTCCTCATCTAAATAATGGTGGTCAATATGACTGCGCCTAAGTTTGGTAACATGGGTAGCCTCTAAACCACCTCCCAAGCTCCCACAACCTAAGAGGTCACTGCTAGCACCAGGAGGAACTGCCTGGGAAATCTATAACTGGGCCATCCCATTTTAGACTTGGGCCAAATGGACAGCGACCACATAAAAGATGGATAGTAGTTGTCCACAAGATCTCTCTCTCTCTCTCTCTCTCTCTGTGGTGCATTTTTGCTATGGAATTCCTGATCTAACGATTATGTTTCTTGTTTTAAATCAGCAGGGACTCTTCATAGAAAACTAGCCCCAAAAATGTCAATAAATTGCCTACCCATACCCCACTCATTAAGGCAAAGAAAACGATTTGATTAGAACACCTTTGAATATGTATCACTAATTCTCCCTCCCTTGGGGGAAAAAATGTTGATGCATCAATAAGAACTTTCATCTAGCCCCATTGAATTTAGTGCCCTCTCTACTTATCTTTATTGATTAAACTAATCTTATCAATAACCAATGAGAATGCCGCCTTAATCTTCCAGCCAAATAAGGAAAGGTGGCAGGTTACTAATGCAGCCTACCTTATTGTCGACTATTATATATTAGTAGGCAACAAGAAGAGCCCTGCTTGCCTTAAAAGTTCAGATTACAGGATAATATATATATATATATATATAACGTCTGGTTTGGTTGCAACGTTTGATTCTAATTCTACTTTTTGATAACATGAGGCACCTCTGCTATTTCAAACCAATGTCAAACACCAAGATAGTCCCTGATGGCCTGACCTAGAAATAAACAAAACAAAGATTATGATAGGGAGAGACCTGTCTTTTCATCATGTAAGGGTGCTTGGAATGAGGGTGCCTAAATCACTTCGTATTTTATTAGTATAGTGAAGCAATGATTACTAGGAAAAAGATATTAGGGTTCTGAGGTTTGCTTCAATCAAATTCCAAGAGCTGCCAAAGTACCAAACTCCCCATCATCAGTGCCACAATACTTAAAGTCTGCAAAAGCTTGAGATGGGTCTATATGAAAGAAAGACAGAATTGCAGATAGATATTTACCCAATTACCCAAACAGTGACCATATGCCATTGAAACAACAAAGAAATTTCCAAGAAAAAGACAGAATCCACAAGCAAGAACATGCAGATATCTGAGTGCAAATGCCAATAATACTCAACCTAATTGAAGAGAGAAAAAAAAAGATTAATTAACAGATAAATAGAGAATTAGTGAAAGTGATGTACTTTGAAGAGTACTTATATAATTATTATTTCTCATAAGTGACACTGATTACAATTTCAGTAAACACCATTGAGAACAAAAAAAAAAAAACAGAAAATGGGAAGAAGATGAAGGTGTCACAGATACCACCATATTCTCTCTCCTTTCTATCTCTGAAACCATCTCTTTCTCCTGGATCAAGCTGAAGGAGGAGACCCATTAGTGGAAACATGAAGATGAACACCATTATTGCTCTCATTATGATGACGACTATTGTTGGTGGTGGTGATGGAACTACTGTTGCCGTCAAAGTTTAGTACTTTACCATTACTATTACTGTGGTGGTTGATGGCACCGGCGGCGTTGTTTATTTTGCCCAAAGTGTGCTTGTTGTTGTGCATCCAGACCTTGAGAACACCTTTACCAACCCCAGCTTCATTGCAGAACTCTTCCACCAACCTTTCATCGCTCTTGTGCATCTTCCAACCCAACTTTTCAGAGAATGAGAACATCTTTTCCTTCTGTTCCTGGCTGAATCTGGTCCGGAACCGCTTTCGCCCATTTGGGTTCTCCGCCTTCGCCGCCGTGGGAGTCGTCGGGGTCACCACCGGGTGGTTGTTCATAGTCGGGTGGTCTTCGGCGACGGCGGTGCTGAGGGCCAGTAACATGTGGGGTGCTGAAGAGTAGTAAGATGGCTGCGGCGGCGGTGGGGAGGGGGAGGATAACGGTGAGCTCTGGAGAGGAGGTGGTGGCAGTGGAGGGTGGAGGTGGAAGTCAATGAAGTGGGTTGTGGTGGTGGTGATGGGGTCGTCGTCACGGCGGTGGAAGTTGCGGTGGCAACCACAGGCGGCACATTTTAGAGAGGAGGGGTCGGTGGGGTTGGCGGTGGGGGAAACCATGAACTCTCCGCAACCGTCCACGGCGTGGCCACCCAAGCTGGCCGCGTGATTCTTGAGACATTCCTTATATATCACCACCGCAGCTAGCGGCTGAGGAGGCTGACGGTGGTGGTGCGGTGAATTCTTCTTCACCGCGAAGCCGTTGGTGAAGGACAAGGACTTATTGGGTTGAATAGCCGTTGGTGGCGTTTCATTTTCTGTATCTGGGGTACTGGTGGTGGTAATGGAGTTGGGTGGGGTGGCGGTGGCGATGGTGGTTAGGTCCATTTCAATGGCTCAAAACAAAATCTAGGGTTAGGGTTTCATTAATCAGAGACCATTCCTGATTTCTCTCAATCAGTGTTCAGAAGATGATGATTATTGATGAAATAGTTGTGTTGATTGTGATTGAAATCTAAAGGTTTATGCAAAAACAGGGTTTGTGGGTGATGGTGGTGAGATATACACAGAGATAGAGATAGGGGTTTTGTTTTAATTTTTGGGTTTGAAACAAGTTTTGAGATCACATTTATATACTGACAGAGTCAAGAGTTGGATGTGGGCATTAAATATGTCTGAAAAAAAATACACTTGGTTCAATTTGGGGGCACCGTCCCAAATTTGCATACGTGGCACATTTAGAGCATAGAGAGTCAGAGGCCCCCACTATAAAACATGTCATGATGTGGGTTTTTATCCTCTCCAACTGCGCTCACACTAACATTTTCCTTTGATTAGATACGTGGCACTATGTCTGATCATCTCAAAAGATAATATTTTTTATACAAAAAATTATCTCAACTTGCAATGTAGACAGAATAATGATACGTAATAAAAAGGTTTGATAATGAACATGTAGTTATACAAGTATGGACAATATTAAACCGGTAGAGGTAGCTATAACTTTCGAGAAATAATTAGGAAGAGTCAAGATCTTTTTTTTTTTAATTAAATTTTAATAACCAAAATTCAATTAATTAAATATATATATATATATATGCGCGTGCGGACGCCTTCGTGTATCTGGAAAATTAAGAAATAGAAAACTTGGGATGCTTTTGTTCTGGTCACAAAAATTGGCATAGTTTGATTACCTAATAATTTACGAACCATAGGATATAGGGAGAGATCAGATAAAATCGAATCAATAATTTTGAAGGTTGACTACAGAGAATATTAATATTATATACCTACACCAAAAAATCAGCATAATTTGCTTTTTACTGTTCTAATTAATGTTGGAAAGACTTTTGAGAATATTATGATGGAGTTGAGCATAAGACAAGATGAAGTTCATTTATGTCAATTCATTTCTTTGTGAAGAGAAAAGAGATGAAATTTAAAGACGAGATTGTACTAAAATGTTAAGGAATGTAACTTTTCTATTCTTTTTTTTCTCTTCTCAAGTTGAAGTTTGAAAATGTTCTGTGAACTAAAAGGGATTTGCTTTCTTCATCTCCTTCTCTTTCGATTTCTCTTTCATCTTAAGAGTTCCAAAGAAGTACAAGCTAGTGATTATATAGGTCTAATTAGTCATCACTTAAAATTAAAAAATCTTCCTACATGTTGTGGTATATACTTACTTTATATGCAATAGTTAAACCATAGGTTAAAAAATTAATTATTACATTGCATATTACTTAATGACCGCACGGTTAAAAAGCCTACGGAATTTTGTTACTGTTTATTTAGCTTTTAAAAGAAATTAAAAGTGATTTGCCGCTATTTCTAACTTCCTATCTCTCTTGCTATGTCACGAATGTACAAGAAAAAGATAATGGGATAAAGCACAAAAATGCGGCGACATGACACCTTAATCACTTTAAGCTTTAATTAATAATCTATCTTTTGATTGACATGCTTCTCATCTAATGGCAACTGTTTCTTTCTTTGTTTTATTTTAGTTTTTGAAGTGAGGGTCTGTGCTAAGATAATTATAAGTGTTTGAATGAAAAGTTAACTAATTAAAATATGAGTGATACCATAGTTCACAACGGCACAAACACCAAGGACATATAGTTCTCACAGTAGGCAAAAACTCGGGTCAAAAGATATACCGCTGAGCTGCGGATCAATGCTATTACATAACAGGTCACATTTTGATTACCAATAATTATACCATAGTTTCAAACATATCATAACAGAATCGGATATTAAACAGGTAAAATTAATGATTAATGATTTAATCGGTATTATAAATTAAATATATTTTATTTATTCATATATATATATATATATATTATCTTAAATATAATTTTTATTACCAAGTAAAATACAAAGAATTAAGTGAAGTAATGGTAATAGTTGCTTAATTCTATTCTTAGTTCCCAATTCAACTCTTGGGCACTACAAATGCATTAAATTTCTCAAAAGGGTAAAAGTCAAAGTTGGTTTAACGGTTTTTTCGGTTGAACTAACCGATTAGTTCATTGATTTTTCAAAAAATTGGCCGGTTCATTCTGTTCAATCCTATTCACATGTAATTCTGGTAAATTAATTGAATTGTACCAATTCGTGGTCCGAGTCAACTGGTTGAACCAACCAGTCCGGTCTAATTTTGATAACTATGATTTCAAATATAACCCAGAATTTAGAATTTCCTCCCTCTACAACCTACTTTTATAAGTGTTTGTTCATTCATTTTTTGCTTGCTCCAACTTAAAATTCCAGCGTATTTTCTTTTGTTGAGTAATTACATTTCACTAAACATAAGATTAGGATTGATAATTTGATAGGTCATAAAGGATGATGTTCGTGCTGTCACTTACAAGTGTTGTAACATGAATCAAAGTATTCGAGTTCTCTTGCGTTCAACTTATTAAAAACTTGTTCGAGATTAGTTCGTTATAAAAACAAAATTATGCTTCAACTTATTTGAGGCTTATTAATTTTTTGAGCATGACTCGATAAATTTTCCCCTCATTCTCTGTCCTTTATCTACTGTTTAATCTATTGATGAGATTTCTTCTCAAACTAGCCAGGAGCTTGGATACGATTTCTCGACCAGAGATATGCAGTTGAAGTGTATAAAAAACTAAAACACTCGGGCTTGTCTCTATTAAAGTTTCTTTGAGATTGATTTAAAAAAGTTTCTTTGAGATTGATTTAAAAGATAAAGAACTCAACCATGATCACATTTTGAAGCTTAATAAGTTTTTAAACTAAATTTGAATAATTTACTGTTTAGTTCGGCTCGTTTACAACTTTATCTTTGCTAGTTGTATTTCGGATCTGATATCGAATTCTGCCTTGACCAAAGTTAAGGGTATTATTGGATCGCGGAAAGATCAAGGATTTCTTAACCTCACATGGTTTGTTGCCTCAGATCAAACACGCATGGAAAAAAACCTAAGAGCATTGAACTTGGTTAAAATATCGCTGTTATAAGCTTAATCACATCATTTAATTTCCACTTCGAAATTTTCAAAGGAATTAAATAAAATTCAGTGGCAAAAGTCAACAAATATATATGATCTTCATCAATGTAATCCACCAAGTTGAGGCCCATCAAATTCAGGGCATGCATCTAAAGAGACCATAATGTATTTAATTAAAGATAGTTGTGATAATCTCAAGTGGATGATGTGTATATATCTCTCTAATCCTTTTGGTTCCTGTGCTCCAAATTGAGGGCATCTCTCAATCATGCTTCATTAGAATCCAAGACGCAAAAAATCTAGCCTAAATATCATCACGATAAAGATTTTTTACAGACCGAGCTGCAGAAACTCCTATTACCTGACTAGGGTTCAATCTTTGACAACTACCAATGTAAGGTTTGTTTGAAGAATTAATATCACATGTAAGATTCACTGATCTTTAACACCACACCACTTAATATGCTGACAATATATGATCATTATAGACTTTCTCAACCCCTCTAAAACTTTTTGAAAAGCCAAAAAACTTGGGGCTTTCTGTATAATTAAAGATGTGGAAGTTGCTGCCAAGAACAGTAAGATCGATAGCAACTTGTTAGAGAGAGAGACAGAGAGTGATTAGTATCAGCAGTGGCCTGGGGCATAGGAAAAGACTGGAGAGTCAAAGAGCCTATACAGTAGATGAAGAACATTGGCCTGGTAATTGGTCTCACTGTCACAGAAGCACGCGCAGGACATGACTGCAAGACAGTAAAGTGAGGGATATGCTAGAAATTTACACCACCGCCCACATTTGAACGTCTCATCTTGTCATTGATCATTACAAAGTCTAATTTTTAGTTGATGCTAGTGTTTGGGACATGATGTTTTGTTTCATCCCATTAATGGAGTTTTGTGTGTAATTTTTTGTGTTAATTCATTGCATTAGATGAATCTATAGGTATAGAAACCGAGCTCGTGTAGACAGTATATATGTATGTATACATGTGAATACAATATAAGAGATATATGTAAGCAGAGGAGTGCTATTTGTACTGGCGATTATTTAATATAGTCAATGGGCAGCCGCTATCTCAATTAAGTCCCATTAATAATTAATAGGGCCTAATAACAATTATTTATTAACTGTGTTAAACAATTACGAGTGCAAATAGCATCCGCCATGTGGGTATGCATCTAAAGTCCAATTTTAGCTGATCATAGTCTGTTAGGGACAGGATGTTTTGTTCATCTAATTAATGGAGTTTTATTTGTAATTTTTTATTTTGGTGTTAATTCATTGCAGTAGATGAATCTATAGGTATAGAAACTGAGTTTGTACAGACGGTTCATACATATTTGTATATACACGTACATATATATATGTGTACCTAAAGGTTTGCATGTAAATCTTGGTATAGAAACTTAAGAGATTTTGAAAATCTATGCGTCATGCTGCTATTATAGCCTATGCAACCATCTAATGGAACATGTTGTCTGCATTCTGCAAGTTGCATCTATGAGAGATTTCCCACTTGGTAATGTCATCAGCTTTTTAAAGAGAGATGGGAAAAAAATGATTCCTATTATCTATAATGAGCTCATCAGTCATGATCGTCCTAACAACTAACACTGCCATTTGAACAATAATTAAGGTTCTGTTTAGAGGAAGACTATTGACCTACAAGATTAGGGGCGGTTAGGAACTCAAAATGTCCTCAACTCCCAATGGCTGAGAGAGAAAGAGAGAAGGGTTGGCTATGCCTTTACTCTTCTGCAGCAAGCATTCCTGGCTTCTCCCTTCATCACAGAGAGAGAGAGAGAGGGGGGTCTTCACTGTCCAATGAACGGAACCAGGTTCCAAGGGTCCACTGCCCTTAAAGTGATGTGGGTCCCACCAAAAAATGAGAGAAAAATACAGATTTATCTGAAATTATTGATCAGCATCCACCTTAGGAGCATTTATGTCCCTTTATGCAACATTACATAAGAAGATAAGGTTAAAGAGTGAAGAAAACATCTCCAAAGCCTGCCAAAAGATGAAAAAAAGAGGGGATAGCTATCCTACTACAACTAACTCTAGAGAGCATAAAATGTTTGAATAATCCCCTTTCTGATAGAACTATACCATATCTTTTTTCCCTTTTGTTAGTTGTTATTTTACAAGTTATCTCAAATGATGTAACATTTCAAGAATTTGGTTCTTGTATCCTAGAAAGGGACCAAGGCGGCTTTGTTTGGTTAAGGTTTTAATTTTTATTTTCGTTTTTTGAATTTTGACGAAATCGTATTTCACAAATTAGTTCTAAAAATTGTTTTTGCTAAAATCATATTTGGTAAGTCGATTCCAGAACTTATTTTCAAGAAATTCTTCAAAAAACACTCCACTTTTGAAAACCATTAAAAATGTTTTTTTCAAGTTTCCGGAATCGTTTTCATACGAAAATGAAAATGATATGAAAACGACGGTGTTTTGGATGGTTTCATTTTTTTATTTTTGAGAGCAAGAAAGACGAATAGTCCTCAAATTTTTTGATTCTGAGAACATAAAAAATAAAACCGAAATTGAAATTGAAACCAGGTACCTAACATTAGATCTTCCTGTTTTTCTTTCTTGAACAGGCCATTTTACTCAATGGGCTGAGCAACACCCAAAAAAAAAAAAAAAATTCAATGGGCTATTCAAGCTCCTTGTCTACTGAAAAGTTCTGGCCCAAGTGTAGATCTTCGGCCACGGTTCAAATTTGAACCGGCCTGAAGTTAATCATCCTCTAATTGGATTCAAGAGTGCTCTAATTCAACTTCACCATACAATCATGCAGTTGTGTAGGCAAACTGCAACAAAATTTCATTTGGGCTCTAATTAACAATATGATTGATTGAAATATAATGAATAATTTATCCTCCTACCTTCTTTTTTTTTTTCTACAGTATTCTGACACTCTTAGGTTATGCAACGTAAAGCCAGATGGCCCTGGTATGAGATGATGGAATTTTGGGTTTTTGTGCAGTTTTGAAAAGTGCCACTTTGGACTGAGTAGACTTGAGGATTGGACTCTGTAGCTAGAAGCCCATCCTTTCTTCAATTACACTAGGCCCAGTGGCTCTATAACCATGGCATTGAATTGTATTCAATGAGCTCGGGAAGTAGTAGACCGAAAATTTAGATGTCGTGTAGCCAAAAATAAAAAATAAAAACACAATACAATCGTCCCTCTAAAGAAGTAAAAGTTTTCTACATTCATACAGAATAATGTAGTAATAGCACTACTAAGATTTATATTTTTTTAAGGGATAAGACACAAATTAACAACCTTAATTTTGTATATGTGGGCCTAATAAAAGTCAAGTCCAAGACCAGAAAATATCAGTCTGGTAAGATCGGCCCATGAGTGCCGACCTATCAGACAAGACCCGTGCCGATCAGAGGTAGGGACCCATAGTGACTACTGGCTCATGGATTTTAATCTAAAAAGTATTAGGACTAATAAAGTCCGTAATACAAATTTTATTCCTAAGTGAATTAGGATAAACAAAAGATAAGTCCAATATATTAAACCGACTCAATTAATGAGGATTCCTAAAATGAAAGTAACTTCAATTCTCAAAGAGAACATGGTATTCCGAAAACTATAAATAGCCCCATGCACTAAAGGTGTAAGGTACGTTCACTTGAGTTCTTGCTCTTCATAATTTATTCGATTCATTGTGGTTAAGTTTGCTAACTTAATTATCGAAGTGTCTTCGGCCTAAAAGAGATTGAGATATTTTCATCAACTTCTTCTTTTACAGATTACTCGTGTGGTCTGGGAGTTTAACCGGGCCTATCTAAAAATTTTACCTACAATATAGTTTATTTATTTATTTTTGTAGTATTGCTCAAAAAATAAAACCTACTTTCCACCAACCCCCAACCTAAAATGGTTAAAAAAAAAAAAAAAAAAACCTCAAAACAGGAGTTTTGAGCCAGTTTTGTACTTCGAAGCAGTTGAAATTATGTAGATGCCCATGCTTAAATTGGTCTTGAACTTTCATCTCAAGCTCAAGGTCCATACTTAACTTATCCCAGTTTACCAGTATGATTCCCTTATGAGAATTTTCATTCAAAAACCTGCTCTCAGCAACTGCCTCGTCAAAATAATAATAATAATAATAATAAATTCTCAGATGAACCCTCTAATCGGCTTTACTTTCAACAATAAACTGGGGCACTGATAGAAACTTCTGACTTGGAACTCCTGGAAGATTGGTGGGCTAGTCTTGAGGTTTAACTTGGTGGGATGGCTTTTACAGCCGGTTTGGAAGGGAAGAGAAATGAAGTAAAAGTAATTTATTTTTTATTTAGTTTTGTAAAGAAAATAAAAAGAAAAGTAAGAAAAAAGAGGAGAAACTGATAAATTGATTTAAAACTTTTTCTTCATTTTTTTTTTCTTTTCCTTCATTTCTCTGTTAGGTAAAATCAACCAGTAAAAAAAATAATAAACAGTAATTTTTTGTTTCATATCCTTCCTTTCTCCAAATTCCAAACAGTCTATTAGGGCCACTTTTCTCGGACATGGGTCCCCTCTACTTCGAAAACAAGCAGCTGTGATTAATGGGTATGAGTTTTGTTTCCATTTAATTCACATGCCTTCTTGTTTCGTGTAGTAAGACTTGTCACGATCCATTGGTTCATATAGAATCCATGTCCTAGGTGTATCAAAAAACATTCTTTTCGCTAAGCGTATATAATAAAATAGAGTGAAAGGGTCCACCCCGAAACCAAGGGGGTACTAACTAACAGCTGAGTCCTCTCCGAACCGCAGGAGATAGTTGCCCATCATACGGCTCACCAATTACTCATAATTTTGTACGGCGCTTTTTTTGCCTTATTTGTTTCATTTTTTTTTTAAACTTTTGGTGTAAATGTTATACATATAGAACTAGTAGATGACCCGTGCAATAAATGAGATAAAAGTAATTATTTTTACAAAATAATATCTCATAACTATTAACATATATGTGTATATATATGAATAAAACTGTCACATTTATAAACTATTAATTAACAATTTCAAATCGTATAAAATGAAACAAAATTTATAGATTAGAAATTGGTAGAGGACTAAAAAAGAAACTAATGCTAAATCAAAGCCAACCAAACATTTTATGTAGAATGAAAATTCGCCCAAAAGAAAACAACTAAAATATTGGAAGGGAATATTCAAACTAAAAAAAAAAAAACGCATATAGAACGACACTTTTTTTAATCAAAAATCACAATCCTCTAAATTGCGATTTTGAGATAAGCACAAACATACCAATGAGAGAGGACTATCTAAAAGTCTTCCAAAATTAGGATTTAAAGATAAATACAGACTTTATTAATTTAAGTGAGACTACCCTTATAACATGGTATTTTAAAAGTATAAGAGTATAGAGAGTGTCACTTAAGTGCCACCTGAGAGAGAAAAAAAAAGTTTAAGCGAACACAATTTTTATATTCATATATAATTACTTTACTGTAGTTACTTCATATGAAATTTTAGGTAAGTTTATTAAATTTTTTGCTAAATTGTTGTCTCCCTTTGTTTTCTAATTCATTCTTGCTATCTTGACTCACTCTCCTACCTTTACTTGTAAATTACAAGATCAACATCATCTCAGTTTCTCTGCAAGTACACCTCGTAATCTAACAAACTTATTATTATTTAATTTGCTATAGCGTAAAGATGTTATCTTTGTATCATTCTGTATTTGATTATGTTCAATGTTCTGTGAGGAGACATTTGTCTAGAACTTCATGATTCTACCAGAGATGGAAAGGATGCCCACTTTTTTTTTTCGCCTTTCTTCTTTAGTTTCTATTAGATCAACATTTTATGAACTGTTTAAACTAATTTCTGCCCAAATACCTTACTGAAAACCGATTCATTGTTGCAATCTTGGTCAGTCCAGACTCCAGAGATTTCTGCTATTGTATGGATCGGTCAAACTTGTATTTCATCCTGTGAATTTCAGTACATAAAGTAGGTAATTTCTAATAGAACTATTTGGAAGACTAATTTACAAATATTTGAACAATTTTTGGAAACTTTAAACAAGAGTGCAAGACTACATCGAATGTTTTGTGAATTTCAATCCTAATCATGTATAACAGTTGTGACTACTTACTAATACTTTATTTGGAACTCGAATTTTCAGTTGGAAAATGAAAGGAAAAGGAAAATGTAATAGCAAATAGAACAAAATTACTCTTTTATTTTGTTATATTTTCCTTCAACTTTTTCTTTTTCCACCAAAAATTGAGGTTACAAACGGAGCGTAAGGGTTAAATAGAAAAACAGGATCAAATGTAGCCGAACCCAATTTTGTAAAAAGGCTTAGTTGAGTTGAGTCGAATTTGTTAAACTAAAAAAAAAAAAAAATCAAAGCCTAATTGTATGTTCTTTACATTGAAGAGACTTTTCTTAGAGTGGGAAGAACAAACAGAATTATACATCTTTAAGACACTATGGTAACAAATGCAAACAGATAAAATTTTCTTGTTTAAACAAAAAGGGAAACAAACATATTTTTCATTTGAGAGCCAGCACCATCTTCACTGTACTTCCTCTGTCTTGACACTATGTGGAGACAATGCTGGCTTGCTCGATGCCTTCAAGCTCCAAGTATAAACATTTTCTAGTTTTCTCTGGTGTTAAGTGCTGTTTTTCCTCTGTATATGCCAACTTCCTTGCTGTCTTCATTTTGTTTTTTTATACTTGAGGAAGCATCTTGAGCATATCATGACCTATTGTGAATGGGGTCTGATCCTCTCCGAAATCTTCGTTCGCTTGATTGGTTGGGATCGAATGTCTTGTTTACAGCTGCCTGTTTCATCTCTGTATTCATGGCTTGCGTTTCAACGGCCTTAAGCCCGCGTTGATTCTTCAGCACTGGTTCATGATCTTCTTTGCTCCATCTTAGAGCAATGTCTATACTCCTCAGGCTAGAACTTTTAGCTGGTTGAATTGCTAAGAAGCCAATGCAGATAAGAAGGATAAATAGCCTTCGAGCACTAAAGACCATTGCTTCGGCACAAACAAGAAGACTGAGTATTTGTATATATTTAACAAGAGAATAAGAGAGTCTGAGATTGAGACCTTCCTATTCTGATCATCAATTCCTGTAGATGTAAGCTGCAATTTATCTCCAATGGGATTTAAAGGGGGGTCTTTAAAGCATAAAGCAGGGAGGGCCCCAAAATACCCAGAGGAATTTTGGATTCTCCCCAATCATAAACCTACTATCTAAGCAAATTAAGGCTGTTATAGGAGAATCTGACTAGGATGAATAAAGGAGTTGGAACAACACCATTGAGAAGCTAAGCATCTTTTTTCATTTGTTTCCCTACATCTCTATCTCTATCATTTGCCCTGCTTTTGTCCATTATCATTGGAGGAAGATTACATGCCAGGGGTGCCCAGATAAATTACTATTCCTTAGCTATGAAGGAAGGGAAGTTTTTTAAGTGAAGGTGACGGGGAAGAGAGAGACCATCAGCCAGCAAAAACTATTAGATTGCTGCAGAGGGTGGGCTAGTCATAAAGAAGAATGGGATATGGAAAAAGAATGGAAGAATAGAACAGTACTCCCCCTAGAAAAAACAAATACTTGCTTTTTCTGCTGTTTGAAGATCTCACTTTAGAATTCCAAGCTCTCTTCTCTATGCAACAAAAATAACAATCCTGGTTTCTTGTGCTCAATGTGTTTCTTTATGCTTTTCTTTGCTCTTTCTTTGGTTGCCAAGCTTCCAATTTCCCCCATTCAATGTTTCAAAGAAGACCACTTCAAACCCCTCTCTCTCTCTCTCTCTCTCTCTTAGAATAATTATACACAAAGTTACATGCAAGTTGGAACATTCTAAAGCATGGGTTCTTATACTTTTATCAAATTTGAATGATGGGATATGATGGCTTCTTGAGATGAACGGAGACCGGTCATAGTAACCTCATTTAGACATGTTATTAAATGGCTGATTCTCTGCTTTTTTTTAATCCTGCAATTATAGTGAAAAGAATGATTGCCTTGTTGCTTTATGGTCTTATCTAATGCTCCATGAAGGATTTGGTTTATGTACATCTTCTCACACTGCTTGCTTTGATCCACCACAATGTGTTATAAACCTATTCATAAATGAATTCATGGAACCAAACTTCACTCAATGATTCACTGATCCTTGAAGGATTCATACATTCATTCAGGGGTGAAATGCATTTGAAAGAGTTATAATTTCCAATTGCTGATATTCTTCCTCTGCTCTTTCTTACTCCCAACTTCTGAACTCAATTTCTTGACCATGCTTATTAATGGGAAGTGTCTGATTTACCATATTGACATTTGCTTGCGCTGATTTCTTACCTACTTAAAAGAATTGTTGCATTGATGCCATTGACACCTACACACATGCCTTCCTTACCATTTCCCATTTCACTACTCTGTTTTGTTATGTTTCTAATTTATTATTATTATTGTTTGTGCAATTTTATTCTTGGTCCTCGTAGCACAGCTTTACATCCAAAAATCAAGGAAATGGGTTGCAGAAGAATATTTTTAAACTTTATTTTCTATGTTCAGTTAGATCTACAGGACAAGTCGCCTAGAACAAGCAGTCCGTATTTATCTTGTGGGTTACTCCCAATGCAATGACTGGTCTTTTGATGCCAATGTCAAATAAGGAAATGAGTCAAGTGCTAGATGGGGCCTTCTGATGTGATGGTGGTATGGCTAATTACTGTTTTCAGGTTAGTGTACTTGTTACACACTCTTTGCCTTTCATTTAAGTTCTTTAATATCAAAAGGCGAATTGTACTGTTTTCACGATTCTGGTATACGTGTAATTTCAACTCTTGAATCCAAAAATTGGAAAATTTTAACTCTTAGATATGAATTTTTGGATAAATCGAGGTGTTTTGGTTAAAAAAAAAAAAAAAGCAGTTAGGAAAAGTACCCTAACGGTAATGGTACTTTCAAACAACTACGCAATTTATCAAAGAAAGAAAAAGTGAAGATTGCACTGTCCATGGATTGAATTACACACAAACACAAACTGCATGTGTTAACTTTGTAGATTCTCAAGTTTGGTCTTAAAGTATTGGCTTTTTGGAACTTTAGTTCAAAATTAACTATGGGTTCCATTACAATTGAGCTCTTGGTGCTATTGCAGAATCTGAGAAGTTCTGAGAGTGAGTCAGATAGAAAGAAAAAGAAAGAAACCAAAGCTAAGTTGTGAGGCGAGAAATTATTCAGCTCTTGGAACAGCAAATGTTTTTACTCCTCCCCACCTGCTATTATTTTAGGTATTTAACCTTAAGTAACATGAAAGATCTACTACTTTGTGAGATAGTGCTCCAAAATAATTGAATAATATTTCTCCTTAGACCCCATTTTCTTAATTTTCTACTGCCAAATAAGGAAATGATATGCTTATTCTCCTTAGATTATATTTTATTTGCCAACGAAAGTTAGTTGAGTTAGTAAGGATCAGACACTTTGTTTACAATGCTTAGGTTCGACTTTTGCTGCCAATAGTCTCTTTTGATTGAAATTTATAAGTACCATTGTAAACCCTTATTAAAGCTAATGGCATATCCTGGTCTCAGAATAGGATAACCTCCCCTTCCTCCTAAACTTTAGCTTTATCAATAAAATAAAAAAAAAGAATATATGCTCTTTACAAGAGAATAAACTACCTTGATTAAGAGAATTTTAAACCACTGCTACTGCTGGCAAATTCAACAGCGCTATATATAGAAACAACATTTTTCTAAACAGAAATGATAACAAAAAATGGTTGATAACTTCTTCAGCACAACCAAATCAAGTAAAGCCAACAATTAACTTAATACCAGAAATGGAGCAAATTACAATAAATCATTTGCATTAATATTCTTAGAAAAATATAAAATACACCTGTTAATAGGTGTGCATGTTCAACAAGGCAACAGATCCTGATGTCAACCAGATTCACCTGGTAACTCATGCTGAGATACAACATTCATATACACAAATGTAAACACAGAAGGGAAAAAAATGGAAGAGAAAGAAAAAGGTAGGAAGTCGGTATTATGACCTTTTCAACAATGGCAGAGATAAATGCCAAAATAGCGTCGCAAATGGTTTTGATAGCAACCATTGTAGTTTTTAGTTGTTCAAATATATACACACACACACATATATATATATTAAACAGTTTCCTGGTGGGAAGTCGTCACTGTGGGTGCCGATGCTATTGTGAAATGTAGACCCCTGGTTTGTCCTGATTGTAGCACAAATGCAAATTGCGTTGCTGCCAATGCTGCAGCTGCAGCCTCCTGTTTCACAAATTTACAACACAACTTTACCAAAGCTTCCATTTCATGTACAGAAACAATCATGTACCGAAAATAAAAAAATAAAAAAAGAGATGTCATGAATCAATCCCAGATGCTAACAAGTGCACTCAAACATAAAGAGATCAGCACATTGGCATCAGCATGTTAGACGCAGGAACTTTTCACAGATAAAGAATTGGTAGTTGCTGGGTGGCAGAACCAAAAGGAGACACTAACCTGTCTTTCTCTTCGACGCTGCAAGATACTGATGGCCCAGGCCATAATGTAGCAGGGCAAAAGAAACCCAGCAGCCCGAAGCAAGAAAAGCTGCAAGAGCACCAGTCAGTTAATAAACTTAATCAACAAAAAAATGACCAGAGACAAGAAACATGTAGACATATATAGTAGGGAGTATAGACCAGAACAAAACTTCAAATCACACTTACAGAGAAGAATGTAGATGCATCATCATCTCCATCTCCATCTCCATCAGGATCTGTTATGGTCAATGCATGCCTCAAGAGCAGAAGAGCCATTAACTGCCAATTAAACCCAGGAAGTAAGCATATAAGCAAACCGATGAACAAGGTCAGAGAATGACAAACTTTTGGTCAGTGATTTTGGACAATGATAGCATAATTAAACTAATTATACATGTATAGCCAAAGCTTTATGTATCCAAAACTTAGGAAGGCAACTTAAAGGGAAACTTTAGCAAATCCCCATGTCACATAACAAAGTTATCCTCTACTAGAAAGCAAAAGTAACAATACACTAACAGATCATTCCATTTACCACACCCTTGGATGAAAGGTTAGGTGTCTTGTGGACATGGAAGAGCTTGACCTTATTGTGTAGCACATGGGAAAATGATGAATTTTGGTAGTCTGCTATTCCTTGTTGCATTTAAAACTTTTAACATAATTTGTGATCAGAAACGCTTACAATTAAAGCAGCTGATCGGCAAAATGCGGCTCCACTGGCATTTGTAGCAGTATAGTCATCATACTCAGCCTCCAAAATGTGACGCTCTGCTTCAGCCATTGCCATAAGGCGAGGATCGTTCAAATCCAGAGGTGTGCCAGATATCGTCCATCCACCACTTCAACATTTAACAACCAACATCATTAGACATTATTGTTATTGTGCTGAAAATTGAATTGACAATTATTTTTGATGAGTAAAGAAATTTTAAATGATAAATCCAAAAAAATAATTGTCATGCACCTCAAATTGCTAACATCAAAATGTAAATACTCCCAAAGTCCAAAAGAAACAAAAAAATATACGTAATTATATGCACAAAGATAGCAAAAACATAGTAAAAAATACCCGTCTCTCTTTACCTATCCAAAACAATATTAAAAAAAAACCTACCCAATGTCGATAGCAGTTTCCTCAGGAGGAGGTGGATGCGGGGGAGCAGTATAACCAGGTTGGTAAGGCTGTACAAAAGTTGGAAAAAGGAAACCATCAAAAGACAGAAACTGATATGACCAAAAGAGAGATTAATAACAAAGAAGCTGCAGCCATACTGCTTCCAGAATACATAAGCATCTAGTTTGTTTTAGAAAACCATTACACAAACGACCCATGCAGCCTACATGTTCTTAATTCTAAAGGAAAAAATATCATATGTAACCTACACTATCATTGTTTTAGGACAGCTACAAACATAAATACGTAATGAAAGCAAGAATTACTAAAAGCAAATACATACGTGTTCTTAGGTGTGGCTTTTTTAATCTCTTTTTTCTCTCTTTTTTTTTTTTTTTTTGATCTTTGGAGTCAAGAAATAATCAGCTTCCATAAATTGTTTTAGATAAATCCTTGTAAGAGAAATTAGTGCTGCACTGCACTAAACGTGCATCTTTACCGTTGCATACATATCAGATAACAATTTCTTGTGCTCTTTTCAACTGCAAAATATGAAGATACAATGAAAAGATTTTTTCTTTCAATGTAAAAAAGGGTCATACAAATGGAAATATACAAAGATGAAGGATGAAGATTTCTTACAAGCATTCGATCAAAAGAGTTTGCAAAAGAATTTCTGTGCTACATCAAGTTTCTATCGGCTATAACCTTTACGTTTTAGTATGTTATGCAAAAAAATATGAAATCGGGGGACTTCGTTTAATGTCATTCGTCTGTAACCAGTATGTTAATGTCATTCCTCTTTAGGAGGAACATGAGTTTATTTTTCAAACCATCATTGCACTTTAGAAGATTATATTTGTGCAAGCATGTAAATAACAGACAGGTTCAACAAGCACATATTGGCATACTAAAATACGAAAAGGAAAAGTATAATAAGCAAGCTGCAACATTCGTACCTTATGACAAATTTCACAAGTTATGTCTCCTTTCTCATTGCACCAGTGTTGAACGCATTTTCTGTGAGCATACTGCATTGAAACATATGTATACAGTTAAACTAGCTTGCATTAATTTAAAAATAAAAAATATTTATACCTGAGACTTGAGAACTAAGAAGCAATGATACAAACACTGATACGGACACAGGCACAGACACGGGGCACGGGTGATTTTAAAAAAGTGAATACACGGACATGGCAAGATACGGCAAAAAAATACATTTTTATATATTTTTATTTGTAATGTGTATGAATGTAACGTCCACAAGTCATCAAAAAGTGTTCTAAATGTGACCAATATATGTCTTAGATATGCCCAATATGTGTCCTAGATGTATCCAATACGTGTCCTTACGTGTTGCTGTAGTTGTCCTAAGCCTGTCCATTAAAAAATAAATAAATAAAAATTCAATTATCGTGTTTGACACATATGTGTGTCCAACATGTGTCAGAAACAGATACGACATTCTAAATAGTGTATGTGCTTCCTAGTTAGAGAAAGGGGGAGGAGGGTAGACAGCTACAATGGCATTGCCAGTGATGCATTTGTTGCAACCACAGCCAATTAATGCATCTCATTTGGCACTAAGATGCAAAACTTTGCAATGTGAGCTTGTGCGGTCCAAATGAATATACCAGTTGTAAGTAATCCAAGGAACATGACCCAGAGTCCAACCCAAAAAAAAGAAGAAAATTTTTTAGAACATTGAGCCAATGGAGTGCTAATCTAAAAACAACCACTCTCACCTAACCTTGTAACAGGATTGTGTCCCTAAAAAAGAACACTTGCGAGTCACAGACGAATTGCAAAGAAATAAATTGGTAAAATGCATGTCCCAAAAGGATATTCTAAAAGCCCTCATCCTTCCTATCCATAAAACCCATTTGATCCACCTCCTACCCTCCAAATGGTCACAACTATTGCCTTGAACATAGACAGCAGGAAACTTAACCCCCCAGACGTAAATGCATTTTCTAAGCATGTTCCCAAAGCAGGGACAGAATTTTCGAAAATTATGAGGGTTGGCATCTTGAAAACGCTGAGGAAAGTCCTGCAAAATCTTGGGGACTATTTTTAATATGTGTTTTACAAAATTAATATCAATTTGACATTTCCAAATCATTGTCAGACAATCCATCCATTTCTTATGATTCCCACTAAAATCTTCCTCTGTAGCTTCTCTTCCAGTTTCCAACAAGACCATTCTAAAATTCTGTTTTGTTTCAGCAATGTAAGTTCAGCATTCAATTCCAAACCATTAAGTCACCTAAAATTTCCACCCTATTTTCTGTATCTAATCCTCTTCTCCATTTACAAATTCCATTTGTGATTTTCACTTCCGTATTTGACAGTTGTAAACCCGAATTGAAAACTGTTTATATCTTAAACTGAAAGCAGAAAAGCAGAAACAATTTTCCAAAATCCAACACCTAATCTAATTCCCCCAAAATCAGAATTCTGCAATTTACACTTTTTATTTTTCTCTGTCTATTATAACAACCAAATCTCATATGTAAAAAGCAGCACAAAAACAATTAAAACAAAGTGGGTGTCCAAAAATTACCTTAAGACTACCGCTACAAGCACACGGTGACTCCAAATTCTTGACCGAGTCCTCGTCCTGGCAAATACGGCATTCGGCCACCTTTATTAACGGCTCGTCCTCATCAGAAACCTCACTTTCCTCCCCTTCCTCTACCACCACCACCGCCTTCCCATCCTCCGCCGGGTAACACGACGGTCCGGCCACTTCAGGCGACCTCTCGGAGCCAGCACCCACCTCAGCCTCCTCCGCCGATGGCTTCACCAGGCGGTCTACATGCAGAACCAAGTGGTCACCCATCGCAACGAACCCCTAATCAAACAGCACCCAAAAAGCAATTTTTAACAAAATTACGACAAAACCCTATAAATCCGCCGATCACGCTCGTTGATCAACACCAAACAGATCGAATGATTTCATTCCCTTTGTGGGTAAAATGAAATGAAATCAAATGAAAATTTTGAACATTGTGCAGAGATTTAGGATTGAAATACCTTGAACAAGAAGATGAGGAAGGAGAAAATGGAATTGAAATGGCGTGTTTGGTGGCCGACCGAATAAAAATAGACTCTCTCTCTCTCTCTCTCCGCGTTTTTGTGAATGTGTTTGCCTCGGATGGAATTGTCTGTTACCTTAATAAATTTGCCGAAATTAAGAGTTGGATATTTATAGGCTTCTTAGCCTCGGATTTACCGAGCCTGTCTTTTGAGCGTCGGTGACGTATGTGCAACGGCTAACATGGGCAAGTTTGTCAATTTACATCTTGCCGCGTAACCGGCCGGCTGAGCTGCCACCGGTTCTCTCTCTGCGGTCGTTATAATTACAATGTTGCAATTTTTTTTCTTTTTTCTTTTGTGGGATTTTTCACGTTCTAAATTAACTGAGAACGAAAATATTGCAGTTTTATGATTTTTAATTGTATTTTTTTTATTGATGAGGAAATTAATCTGTGACTTCAAATTACAGCCTCTTTAATTCACCAGTAATTTTTTTTTAGGAAAATCGTATTCTTTCAAAAAAATTGTAAAAAAATGTGCGAAACCCACATTAAAAGATTATCACTTAGTCTTATGTGTGCTTAGCTAAATTAAGAGACCTACGTAGAATTTTCTCTTTTTTTTTGGGGGGGGGTGGGTGGGTGGAGAGGGATGTTGGTTATATTAAAATAAGTGTTATAGGAATTTTTTTTTTTAAAAAGACAAGAAAAGAGAGTGAAAGAGTTGAATGTTGGCCATGTATAACCCAACCCAGAATTGATTGCCCAGTTGCTGCATATCATTGATAGCTACATACAAAAAATTTGTCATATTGCCAGTTGGGCTTTACGAGTGCTTAGCTTTCATATTTGGATGTAGCTATTTTTAGAGTGAGAAATTTTCAATACAACAGTTGCACGATGCAATGGGAGCTTTGACGCAACAACATAAAAGAGGGTTTAGATTGGCTTAAATTGCTTCTCTCGTATTAGAGTAGTAATCACACTCTAAAACTATACTACCGACATTTTGAACTTGTTGCTTTGACGCAACAAAATAAAAGAGGGTTTAAATTGACTTAAATTACTTCTCTCGCATCAGAGTGGTAATCACACTCTGAAATTATACTACCGATATTTTGGACTTGTTTTTTCTTCTCTCGTTTTTAATGGAGAGACAAGTGCTGAATTATTTGGTTACTCTATATGAACAATATTTTTTGTAAATCTTACACAAGATGGTAAATAATTGAAAGCTTAGACATATCAAATGACATTAGTTGTTTTTAATATTTATTTCTTTTGTTCCATTTGTGTCTTGATGATTCTAAATCAAACTTTACGGAAGGGCAATCTGTCTTTTTCCAATTTTGTTTTTTATTTGCTACAAGATGTTCCAATATTCAACCAATTATTTTATTGAATTCGTGCAAAGTTATCGTCCACACCAACAATATAAATTTATGTATTTATATGAATAATGACCCGTCAAAAAGGAACATGTGAATAAATCAAATTCAAAATCTAATATTTAGGTAATAATTAACCGATTACTAGCCCTATCCTTAGGGTCATGGAAGGGCAGTACAAAGCAGATATCTTGGTCACTTTGTCAGTAGTATTCAAAATAGCTCACTGTATACAAATAAGCAACTATGAAAACTAACTAGTCTAGCCTACTTGGTTAGAACTCGTGGTCTCTCAAAGACAGATCAGATATTTGACTCTTACAAAGCACAAGAGTTTTTTTTAAGACCTTTAACTTAATAATTATCTAATTTGTGTGGAACGAGAGAACTATACAGATTCTGAAATTAGTCAAGGTACAAGCAAAAAGAAAAAGCAACTATGGAAGCTATCAGTACAGCTGGGGGGTGATAGTTCTTTCATGGCAATATCACAGTCTCTCTCCTACTCTCTCTCTCTCTCTCTCTCTCTCTCTCTAGCTTACAGCTTCATCTTAATCTTATAATAAACTATACAGATCTGAGGCATTTTTCATTAACATTTTGCTTTCCCATGACATGAGAGGGGGACCTATTATACAGTTAGTTGGCCTGTTAATTAATTAGTTTGTGACTAATTTGCCACTGTTCACATTGGATTCAGTATTGGGTCATAAAGCAAGGCCTCCTTCACATTTCCATCTGAAACTTTCACAGATAGCACTCCATGTTAAAATAATACAAGTAAAAGACATGATGGGTCATATACACACACACACACACACATACATTATATACACTTGTGTTAGACTTGTAAAGTCAACCAAATCATGCATTAATTGTAGGTAAAGCACAGTTTAAGTTTCTTATGATAAGTTCCTTTGCAGCCATTGTACTTAAAAGAACATAGTTTGTTTAAAACAAAGCAAAGGGTATGTAGCTTTATTACGATATGGAGAATTTCACCCCTCAAAACTCTGTGATTTTAATTTTATTGCAACAGGAACCTCTATCCAACTCCGTGAAAACAGAAATGAAAAAAAGATGTACCAAAGAGGCATAAAGGTAAATTATTTATTACCGGCCCGTCCCATGCAAATAGGTTATTCATATATAAATGGATAAACACATATCAAAATAAAATTTTATTTTCCTCTCTCTTCCATCTCTCTTTAATTTTAATTATTGTGTTGGATTACAAAGAGGAATACCCATGAGTTTATGGGTTTATGCATTTACCCAATTTAAACAAGTAAATTTTTTTTGACTTTCCAATGTAGTCATGTGTGTTGCATGTGCCCTTTTTCGTCTCCGTTTCTAATAGAATTGGACAGATTTCGCATTGCAATGGAAGTGATATTATAGTCTTATGTATGCAAATTGCAAACGAAGAGCCCCTTAAGCTTATAATTCATGAAATAAAAATCAAGACTCGATTTCAAAATGAGAATCAAAACCCATTTCATTATAAATAAAAAATAGAATGATAAAGATGATTAACTATGTGATGTCCAGCTCATTTATGCAACCAGGTCCCCCACTGTATTGAAAATTTATATCTCTCTCTATACATCAACGTATGATATCCATATATATATACATTGTATATATATCGAAGCAGAGAGACCTGGAACCATCAATCGGTTTCAGCCTTGGGCAGGGCACATGCATTGTGAGTGTAATGAAAGTTGATGTTAGAGGCCTTAAAAATGACGACTTATTGGCTAGCTCTTTTGATTGAGTTCTCAAAAGTTATTACTTATAGCACATTATAAATTGTGGAATTGGATTATATATATATGTGTGTGTGTGTGTGCGTGTATATATGACTTTTATACTACAATCTCTGGATCGAGGAAGTGTTCAAATGTTGTTTTGAACGGCCTTTGGTAATCTCAACCATCACTCTCTGACCAATATTCACCCTACATAAATCTTCACTGTGGGCCTTTCTATCTCTCTCCAGCGAGCTTGTTCCCAGTATATATAGAATCATATCCCATAGCAAATATCCAAATATATGCCTCAAATCCACATCAAAATGGCATTAACTTTTCAGGAACATGATTTTCTTGTCTTGGCAACAAATGAAAATTTGTGCCATCATTCTCTATATATCAACTGCACAACATTTCACAGAGGAATCACAGTTGATGAGCAACAATTTTTTTTTTTTGGTTTCACTCACTCTACTGAGCAACAATCAAAACATCCAAACAAACAACGTACACTCTCTCTCGCTCTCTCTCTCTCTCCCCTCTGCAGCTATGAGCTGCACTCTACACACCTAACCCTGTTTATAGTTTAGACAAATCAAACGTGTCTTTATCATCGTCACCCTTTAAATACAAATGATAATCTAATCTTTTTTACATCAGCGGCCTCCAAAGAGTCATTCTACCCTCTGTCCTGAAGCCCCACAAGATGCAGATCTGAAATTTCCCATTGAAATGGTGCCATCTTGAGGGGTCGGCCCAGGCAAAGAGACTGAGGGAGAATGCCAATATTTTTAAGTAGAAGCAATGAGGTTTATTTGGCTCCTTCCTCCTGCAAAACCTGGAAAATGGGCTTTGGGTGCCGCTCAAAGAAGCTATTACTATCTACTGATGCGTGTAACTATATACTTTCCTTTCTCCAGATCATAGATCGTCTTCAACTGGGGCTTCTTCCACTTTGATAAAAACCATGCACTGAACATCAATACAATGGAGATAACAAATAAAGCAATAAGCGTGGATGAATCACTGCTAACAGCGGTGGCAATCCAGTTGGGTTGTTCTGCGTTCAAGTCAGCTGTGCTTTGTAAGATGAAAGCTCCCAATGCCCAATCGAGTGGGATATTTCCCACTTGATTAGCGAACCCAATCCTGCCCAGCAGTAAGTCCAATTAATGCAAATAAATACATACATACACAACCACATGCAGAAAAAGTGTAGCAAAAACCTCACAACACATTAAACCCTAGCCTGCGATTGTGCACATGGAACCTTAACCCTAGCTCTTCAATACAGAGATGCACGCCAAATGAATATATTCATTGAAGTAGGTAGTTACAAAAATAAAAAAAAAATAAAAAAAGTGGGAAACAAATACCTTTCATCATCCAAAGCAATTCCAAGACTGTCATGGAGTAGGGCCACAATATATGCTGAAGAGAAGCAATAGCGCAGCAAATCATCCTCCTCACGTGAGTCATATTTCATCCTCAACTTTGGCCAATCCTCTTCACAGAATTGTTGCCCAGCCCTCATCAGATTAGAAATAAATGCCCTCGGGGCTAGCCTAAAGAACTACCCAAAGCAAAGGAAAAACAAAGGTTAAAAATTAGGTGACAGATATATCTAAACATGCTTTGTGTAGCAAATTGAAGTATAAATCTCAGGAGTGTTAATGCTTTTTCCCCAAAACATAAGCAATCATACAACTGGTGAGGTACAAAGTAAGACAGAACAAACAACCTTCGCTGTGTAGAAGAAATTTTCCGTGGCTAAAAAATTCCCCTGAAGCTTGGGTATAAATGTCGATCCTATGTAGCAGTGCTGGTAGGAGCATTTTTCTGCATCTCACATGAAAAATATTCTCTTCAGTTACTTTCAACAAGCAATGAAGGGCAATGCCCTAATTGATGCAAAAATACAGTTTCTGACAGAATCCCTATTACCTTTTCCTTTTTGCAACAGCATTAATGCAGCAGATCTGCATTCTGAGAAGTTACCCCTGGGTTGCAGAGCAGATAGGTATCTACTCTTTTCAGCCATCGAACCAGGAGAGAAAGTCCAAGATTTCGTATCATGTGAATATCCACTAGGAGTACAAGGATCTATTGATTTTTCCCTCTGAAGAGATTCAGTAGCTGCATTCATGGAATACAGTAAAGAATTCCTGAATAAATTCCTATTTCTTCAAACCATGTGATTATAAGCCCAAGACCAACACATGATTGATAAAACAAAATTCAGAAGAGAAACAAGGAAAGGCCATTCATAAGAACCAGTTAAACTATGGGACTAAATATATACTATGTGACATCAATAGATGCACAATCAACAATATTATAGGCAATTAAAAAAATATCAGGAACAAAAGCCAAAAACAAAACAGTGTGATCCATCCTAATCACCTGGACACAATGCATCAAATGCAATCAGTTTTTTCAAGGGTTAAGATAGTATCAACAGATTTTTCCCCTCTCTTTTCTCATAGATAAGAGAATATTTACAGTGGAATGAGGCAGAACTTCAGAACAGTCTAAAAGAGCATGGCAGGCAGATGAACAGAAAACAATTGAAAGCCACCTTTACATATTACAAGAATGCAATTCCAGAATATTCATTAATAACCAGGTCCCTCAGTGCATTAACCATAACCTAGAATTATACACAACGCACGAAACCAATTTTAGGTCTCTTAAGTCTTTTGAATCAATGTTTTCCCAACATAAGCCCAAAGTAACATTATAAAGTTTGCTTGATACAATAAATTTCAAGAAACTACAAAGAAATAAAAGAGCTTTGACTTGCCTGATTCTGGGGCTCCTGTAACAAGTGATTCCCGTAATAGATCAAATGCAACATTCTGCACAATGACACGAGTGATGAATTCCTAAGCTACACAGAAATTAACAAAAGACTTCCTATACAAAGAGGAGTATTCACAGAGTTTTATTGCAATAAAAAAATATTTCAGCCACTATGAACTTAAAATAGGCTTTTGAGAGCAGAGACTGCAAGAACAATACGCTCCCAGTGAGAGATGATTTTATGAATACAAAAAGAATGGCAAAAAACAGTGGCAGCTCCTAGATCCAAATAGATCCTGATATTAACATGTTTTAAATTGCAAATATAAAAAGTGTGAAAATATAGAAAATTCACCATATCATCTTTGTGTTTTGCCCTATCAACAGGACATAATTGGAATCAATGCCAAATCCGAAAACATTAAGGTTCAAAGTTGAGGTCACCACATTAGATCCTGAGATGATCCTCAAAAGAACTCTTCTCACTAGGAGGTGAGATAAGCTAATTGACCTCTAAAGGATGCAGATAAATTAAAGAAGAATGTGTTGTTCAAACCAAATGTGGCTCAAAAAAAAAAAAAAACAAAACAAAAAGAAACAAAAACAGAAATGGGAAAGAAAAAAAAGAAAGAAAAGGAAAAAGAATCTGAACAACTTGAGACAAAAATCATGAACACTAGGCGCATTCTGGCTAGATGAAAATATAAACTTACTATTGCATATTGAGAGAAATCCAACATGAAGACAAAATGGTTATAGCATCCAAACAAAAATGTAAATAACGCATAGTGAAGACAACTACTTCAGTGAAAAGTTCACCTGACCAAATTGAAGCAAGCTGTGACTGTAGAGATTGTAAGTAATGTTCCCAAATGTAACAATACGAGAGAATTCAGTGGGAATCGGCTCACTTGAAACAAAGGTCACCTGAAATAATAGTTCATATGAATTAGCAACAAAAATCACACAACTACAGATTTCCAATGTTAAATGCAGAATTGTTACAACTCCTTTCAAAAGCAACGAAGTGGGAAAATAATGTCATGATTTTTGGATGAGGATATTATATAGTAGATGCTCTCAAACATAACTTTAGCTCTTAACTTCCCCTAACAGCAATCTAGTTTCCCAAAAATATCAAAATGCTAGAGTATCTACCAGAAGTTCTCTCAGCAATTAGTGTTCAAAAGTTTAGGCCAACAACTTTTCATCAAATGCAGGTCCTACCAGAAATGATTAAATAATATAACGATAGCCCACACTAAACAATCCACTTAAAAACAAGGAAACGGAAACCAAACCTGAGCAGAAGCTCCACCAAGTTCAATGATTCCAGTTGTTTTCAGGGGATCACCTCCGAGAGTGCCCAGCGCATAATTGGCCACAACCCAAGCATTTACCCCTTCATCAGAGCCTAGAACAATAAAAGGACCCAGTATTATGCTTCCTGATTGTGAATCGAAAATCAAACAGCACTCTTATACATTGAAAAATACCTTCCGCATGTTATCGGACAACATCCATATCTCCAAACATGATATTCTTATACAATGAAAAACAAAGAAATAAAGAATCTAAAGGAAACTTGCATAGACATTGCGATGAGGGATGGGTAGTGATGGACCTACAAGTAGGCCAAGGAGGCCAAGGGGGCCCGGGCCCCCTTGAGTTTTCAAAATTCCATTTAGTCCCTATGAATTTTTGTGTATTTACAACATGAAATAGTGTATTGGCCACCCTAAAATTTTAAAATTTTACCTTAACCCTCCAAAAGTCACCCACTGAGGATAGGAAAGGGAATCTGCAAAATCCTTGCATGGGAGGACACTTTCTAACATGTCTTTTAAATAAATCGAGTTGGTAACTTAACTGAGGATTGGAACCCATGCACTAAAAACAAGAACTGTCGATATCTATTGGTGTACATTGACAAAAAAGTATAACAAAACCAATTCAAAATGGTTTCTCAATCAAAAATAAGAAATGTGATGCATTTCTAGATAGATCCTGACATGAGAACATATATACTTTTCCAATTTCACTATAGGTCATAGAATTAAAAGAGAGCTCAAACTAGGGGTTTGCACTGGTTTCTTCAGCTTCTAAATGTCTTTACAGCCTTACCTGACAACAATAAGTATGAAGAACAAAAAGCAATCTGAATCAAATGCATAAGTCAAAGAACTCAAGACCTTGCTGCTATAGACATTTGACTGAAAAAAGATTAAAAATTATCCCCAAATGTCTTCACATGAGGTCTTTTTCAATTCCTTCGTAAAACAAGTAACAATATCCCATTGTGTAAAAACACATTCGAGCATGTAACATTCAATATGCGTAGCACCATTAATTCAGTAGCAGGTCCCACAGAAAAACAAGAATGCTGACAATAGTTCTTCTAAAAAGAGAAACAAAATTTCCTACAAAGATTGTTGCCATCCTTTGTCGAACAAATTAGTAAACTTTGAACTAAATATAACTTAAAAGAGGTGCAGACTCTCTCTAGGACTTGTCGCAGCATTCACGACAACAAATTGACCAATTGCATGCAATGAGCAACAAATTGACGCTAAAATGCTTAAAACCCAAAAGCCTCACAAAGATTCAAAATGAATCCAACAAAAACAATCTCACAGATACCATACCAGTGATAACAGACGCCCAATCATCACGGAACTTGAAACCAGACAACCTCAGAACCCGCCGGCACGACTCCAAAATCCGATCTTGAACACCCAAGTCCAGCATCCTCAGCCCCGCAGTCGCCATGAGCCGAATCTCCGTCTCGTCCCAGTACTCCTTCGGAACCCTCTTCTTCCCAAACTCCACCAGCTCCTTCAACGAGCCGCCCGCCCCCTCCGGATCGTCCGAGTACGCCGACAACCCCGGATTCAACCGCATTGACGCCAACCCATTTTTCCCAAAATCGAAATCAGGAACCCCACCTCTAATTACATATTCGAAAACATGAATTCGAGTTCCTGTGCTTCCTCCATCGATCAAGATACCGAATTTTCGGTTCACGGAGTTTCTATGACCGGTCGATACAACAAATAAGTAACAGAACAAACCGAGGGTTATAGCGATCGATGTGAAGATTAGGATGGTAGATTTGGTGATATTAGAGGAATGTTTAGGGCTTCGAGAGAAGAGATTGGACCGGTGGGGCGAGTTTGGGCGGAAGTGAAGCTTGATCGAGTCCATTTTGGTGTTGGTATCGCTGTTAGGGTCACGATCGAGTGTGCGAAGATTCGATCGTCGCATCAAAGAATGGAGAGCTATGATGTGACGGTGAGGAGAGATTCGGTACGTGAATCATATATTATTAACGAAAACAGAGAAAACAATTTGCGAATTTTTGTTTTTGGGTTGATCGGAGATCGGAGAGGGCTATCGTCGGAGCTGCCGCTAGCCCTCTCTCTCTCTCTCTCTCTCCTGCACTCTGTTTCTGTCTGGTTAGGGACGATGATGATGATTCAAAGCTTTGGTGTTGGGTTATCGCTGCTGGTCTGGTCCGGTCCGGTCCGGTTAGGTCCGGTCTTGTTACAGTAGTTGACGGGTGAGACTCCGGTTTACTCGCTCCCATACCGTGTGGTACGTATGCGTGTCATTTGGCCGTCGGCGGAGGACTTAGCAGAATCTGGTGCGTGCGACCGTAGGGCACTGGTATGGTAACCAATGCGAGTGCATTAAGTGTCGTCACCCCAATTTGTTGAGACTAATCACCCCTATCATGTCTTTGGCTGGTTTGGTTGTGCAATGCCTTCTAATGAAATTCTGTAAAGAAAGATTCACCCAAAAACTATTTTAAAGCACTTTTCAGGGCCACATAAGTGTTTCCAAACTAAATGCACCACAATCAATAACCTTAACATAATAGTATTAGAGTTCTTATTCTAAGAATCTAAATTGTTGTCTCGTGACATGTACCTGCACTCTTATTATGCACTCTAATTGTATTTGTGCATCTATTGTGTTCAATTTGTTTAGCTTTTTACATGCCATATAAAACTATATGTAATATTAGTTCAATATACATTGTTGAGCTTATTTCTGAATAGTTTAAGAGGCAAGTGACAAATGTGTTAACTTGATATATATTGTTGGGCATATTACTTAAAAATTACTTTTTGGACAATCGTTAACATTTAAATCTTGCAAGTGAAATTGAAAGCAACTTCTGTTCAAAGTTGTAACTAATAGGGTTTCTTAATCTCAAATTCAATATATGAACTCAATGGTGCAAAACACATCATTGTATTTCTACTATATTTTCTGTGGGATTTTCTTTTTTGTTTTTGTTTTTGATATGTTGTGTGGACTAACTCAAATATGGACAAAATCACTCATGCTTATAAAGAAACGGGGGGAAAAATCGAGTTGTTAGGTAATATTTATGTTTTATGATAGTTACTTTCTTTTATGATTTGACGGCTGTTAACATTGCCTGTGTGTGATGGACACTCGCGGTTAATACTAGCATTTTTCTTATGATATTATTTTTTATGTATTTGGTGGGTCTTGCACTATAATGTTTAAATTATATGTCAACTCGTGTAATGTACGGAGAGGAAAAGTTTGTGCAAATCTACAATAGAAATATTATAAGTAATTAATTCAAAATTAAAATAATTAATAATACAATTCAAAATTGACAATCCTAATTTATTTTATAGTAATAAAACAAAATAAAACTCTTTAAAGTATTAACATTGTCAAAGGAAGAAAAACTAAAAAAACATGTAAATCATCCTCACTTGATAGATAAATTTTTTATTTAATTTTTAATCATATAAGAAATAACAACTATTTTGATTGAACTCAACTCCTTCTTGATTTGTTCTCTTCTATTGTAATAATATTTTGGATAGAATTTTAATTGTTGTACATATATGTGTGGGTGGCTTGATAGCTTTTTGAATGTGACTCAACTTCTTATGTGTATATATATACACCTTAGAAAACTAATAAAAAGTTAATTGAATAATTAGATAAATTCAATAGTTATCTAATCAATTGTCTTTGTAACGTGATATTTTAAAAATATCAAAGTATTTAGAAGCCACGTAGAAGAGAGGCAAAATATAAAGGCAAACACATTTTGAATAGGACTCAACTTCTTATGTGTGTATATATATATATCTTAGAAAACTAATAAAAAGTTAATTGAAGAATCAAATAAATGCAATAGTTATCTAACTAATTGCCCAAGTGACATGACATTTTAAAAGTATCAGAGTATTTAGAGTGCCACATAAAAAATAGACAAAATTTAATGATAGTAATGTCTCGGTGCTGGAAATTTTTCAAAAGAAGGAACTCTTATCAATAGCCAACAGAGGGATTGACGAAATAAAAACAAAATCTGTACAGCACATAAAGGTGTTATTGTAAAATTTTATCAAATACCATAAAAAAAAATTTTCAAACCCTTCTCTATGAATTTACTTTTCTTCCCTCCGAATTTTCTTCCTTCCTTACAAACATAAAATAAATGTTTTTTTTACCCCATATATGCTAAAGAAAGTATTGGGTTTTGAACTGGTTTTGTGGGCAATGGACATGGGTCATTTCACCCATTTCAGTTTGGGCCGATTGTTTGCCTTTCCAACAGTTCAAGCCCGAGTGTTGGCTCACAAGACTAAATTCTTTAGTGTGGTCAAAAAAAAAAAAAAAAACACGAAATGATACCAATTTATGTGTGCTATAGATTTGCATATCAAAAATGCTTTTAGTGCACACCAGATTATAACAAAATTTTATGAATGCTACCATGTGTTTCACTAATATATATATATTATAGATGTTGGGTTGAAGTAACTAGTCTAAGGATCATCCGCTCTATCACAATCCAAGCCCAAACGTCTAGACCTTGCAATAAGGAAAAAGTTATATGTAGAAAATAAATGTCATATACGTACAAAAATGCTGCACTACTATGTATAAACACTTTGCACTGAAAGGCTAGAAAACTATCAAATGATACTGGCAGTGGGTTTCTACTTTTCTTTTTAAGAAAATTATTTTTATTTGAAATTACAATAATATTGGTGTTCCTTCTACAGATTCTAGCACCCCAGTTTGGTGTTCTTTTTTGTTTTTTTTTTTTAAGTCAAGTGTCAATATTTTGCACTTTCGTTTTTCTAAACTTCAAGGACAAATTTAAAATTGCATTACTTTCAAATAATTGCATCTCTCGCTGCTTTAGTTTTTTTAACCTCTCACGTCTCTCTAGTATATATCGACGGTTGAAAATGCATCGCTCATGGGCTAGTGAATGATAAAAGAAAAATGCTACAGTTATTGGGTTTATTTACCAGATTATTATCACTAGACACAAGGTAATGAGGCTCACATTATCCAACAAATATGAAATTTACTCACTTGTGTCTATTTGTGATGATAATTCGATAAAAAAAGTCGATGACTGTAACATTGCACATGACAAAAATAAGTTAGAATTCCATGCTTTGCTTTTCTTAGTTCGCTTTTTCAAGCATTGGTAATGCATGTACTTTTTTTATGAATTAGGATCAGCCTTTATCTAATTGGAATCCTTTTAAAAGTTAGTGATAATGATTCTGCTCTGCACCATTGACACTTTTGAATAATGCAGCCATGCATTCTAGTGGTTTTCTTGTGTACACTGCTTCCAATAGCATATGGAGGTTTTAATCCCTCTATTATTGGAACAGTCCAGGCCACTTTACATGTCCATCCCCCCCTTGAATTATTGACCAACACAAAGGTCCCCAAGATCGAAAATGTATTTGGAATTGGACAATACATGAATTATAAACTAATGGAATAATGAATCATGCTACATATGCTTTGGTTTGTTTATCATTTGAAACATGAGTGGATTACTCTTATTTGACCCTTTTAAAGGAGAGAGAGAGAGAGAGAGAGAGAGAGAGAGAGAGTAATTTATCCACAAAATGTGGGTGCATGGCAGAAACTAAAAAATCTATGATATGGGTCTTGACTTATTTCTTGTTGGTCATTCCAGGCCATTCAGCTAGTGGTGGGTTTGGGTTAAATGCAGGTGTTCTGGGCTACACATATGAGGTCATGTGGGATCAATGTCAGAAAACATACTCAGCAGGAAATCCCATCTTCAAAGGGCACCTGTGGCTAGCCCTGGCCTACCTTGCTAGTTGTGGCTGAAATAATAACCAAGATTCAGAAAGAAGAAAAAATTAACTAAACACATGCAAATAAGTAGAAAAAAACTTCTTTCAGGCAATCTAAAAGAAAAGTGGGAATCTTGGTTCTTAAAAGAGGTCTTTCTTGAATACCTACCATATATCTCTCTTAAACTTAGGGTACTTCTTGATATTCACATGCATATTTAAAGATGGTCTACGTTTCTACTTTCATGATCTTCCTACCTACCTCTCACTTGAAAGGGGAAGTAGTAGTTCTATGTCACATTATATATGTTGATGTACAACTGCTTTATTTAACGCAGCGACTGAATTTTCATTGTAAACAAACATGACATTATTAGTCAGTAACACTACAATCCGAATCTGCGATTTGATCTTCACTTAGCTTTCAGTAGCATCTTCATGGAGCAAAGTGGTGAATGAAGGAAAAGAGGAAATAAAGCCATTCAATGAAAGTGTTGTGATAATTATCCAAAAAAAGTGGAAGCTTTTGTTCTTGACTGGCTGGAATAAGATGTAATGTCATGGAAGTTGGGAAGAGAAAGCTATCGGGGGCTAGCTTCATTTGTCAAAATCAAATGGCGCCCCATCACTCAAAAGACCAAATTTTGTTTTTTTTTTTGTACGACGTTTCTGATAAAATTAACATGATATGAAAATGAATACACTGCATTTTTTACACAGAAAATCAACAGTAATTCTGTAGAATTTCAACCTTGAAATTGACTACAGAAACATAGAAGAAAGTGATATAATTTCCAATAACTCTGGACGAGTTTGGGTAGGTATGCCCAGTCTTTGAAGGAAGAAAGACACACGTCTCTTATGAAGGAAACACCTAAAAGGAGGAGAAAAATACATTATAAAGCAAAGGGCCCTGTGAGTGGTTTTCCTTTGGGAGACTGGTGCTGAAATTGTCAATCAACTTACCTGACTACTGCTTGTTTAATACTCTTTTTTCTTGAATTTAAAATGGCAATCTACTCACATTCACTATCTGCTTTTCAAGAAGAAAAACTCTACTGTTGCTATCCCCACTTACACCCCACCCTCTGATGTGATAATTAAAAGCTTTTGTTTTTTTAATTTTATCCATAATCATACCTCCTTACTCCAATGTTGCTATCCACCCCTTACTTCAATTATTATAAAAAAAAAAATTTCTTTTACTCCCACATCCCAATTTTTTATTAAAAAAAAATTGATCAAAATTTTTTAATTTCTTTTTACTCTCACCTCCTAGATTTTTATATAAAAAAATTTTTATGATTAAATTTTATAATTTTTTTTACTCTCACCTCCCGGCTTTTATAAAAGAAAGAAATTTTGATCAAAATTTTTTAATTTTGATCAAAATCTTATCCGAACAAAAAATATCTGATTTTATATTCCCTGACAGTCCCACTCACTGATGTGACCCTTATTTTTTTTTGTTCTTTTCCTATTTTAAAAAAAATCAAATTAATCAAAACAAAATAAAAATAAAATAACAAATAAAAAATAATAAACGCTTACGTGATCAGTGGTAAATTCAGGTGCATAGAAGGAGGTATATCCAAATAGAAAATCTTATTCGAACAGAAAATCTTTGATCTCATATCTCCCGACAATCCCATTCATTGATGTGACTTTTATTTTTTTTTGTTTGTTTCCTATTTTTAAAAAAATCAAATTAATCAAAATAAAATAAAAATCAAATAACAAATACTTGCTTGATCAGTGGTAAATTCAGGTGTATAAAGGGAGGCATATCAGAGCAAAAATTTTATTCGAACAGAAAATCGCTGATCTTAGATCCCCAGACAATATGTGACCCATATTTTTTTTTGTTCTTTTTCTATTTTAAAAAGAATTAAATTAATCAAAATAAAATAAAAATAAAACAACAAATAAAAAATAACAAATGCTTATAAAGAGTAAGAGTAAGGGTACAATTAGTCAAAAATATAAATTATCGTCTCATCATCTCACCTCCCATATTAGTGGGGTGGGAGTAATAGCTCTGTCTCAAGAACTTAATGCTCTTGCAAGCATTAAGTTTCCTAGAGGACTACCAATGTAGATTATGTCATCACCTCTTTTATATAAATAGCAGCCTCATCCTTGTCATGTGAATCAACATTGTGGATAGAGGGCAACAAAAGATGGGCTCTCAGTCTCATGATGCAGAGAGAATGGAGACCCAAAACGAGCCCCCACAACTACTGCAACCTGCCAAAGGCACCACCTTCCTCAGAACTTGTTTCAATGGACTCAATGCCTTGTCAGGTAGCTCTCTCTCTCTTTCTCTCTCTCTGGATTTTGGCTATGCGTTTATATATGACTAACATTTCGTAACTCTGCCGCACAGGTGTTGGGATATTATCAATTCCATATGCACTTTCTCAAGGAGGATGGCTTGGCTTAATAATCCTCTTCTTCGTAGCAATAATCTGTTGCTATACAGGGTTACTTCTACGTCGGTGTATGGATGCAGACCCACTCATCAAATCCTATCCTGATATTGGTTACCTTGCCTTCGGGCGCAAAGGAAGAGCCACGGTCTCCGCCTTTATGTATCTTGAGCTCTACTTGGTTGCAGTTGAGTTTTTGATACTAGAAGGAGATAACCTGAATAAACTGTTTCCAAACACTAGTTTCCACATTGCTGGCCAAAAGATTGGAGGAAAACAATGCTTTGTTCTTCTCACTGCCTTCATGATACTGCCAACAACCTGGCTGAGGAGTTTGGGATTGCTGGCCTATATTTCTGCTGGTGGGGTTTTGGCCTCTGTAATTCTGGTTGGTTCTATTTTTTGGGCAGGTGCAGTTGATGGGGTGGGATTTCATGAAGGAGGAAGGCTCTGGAACTGGAGTGGACTTCCTACAGCTATAAGCTTATATACCTTTTGTTACTGTGGTCATGCAGTTTTCCCCACACTCTGCAATTCCATGAAAGACAGAAGCCAGTTCCCTAAGGTATGCCAATCTATATCATATTCCCGTTAATTTTCATGTACATAAAAGTAAAATTGTAAGTGTGTTCATATTTTAGCAAACAGCCTTCGTAAAAGAAATAAAAAGCGTACTTACCTAGTGTGGCAAACTCAGGATTTCTGTTGACGGAGGCAAATAAATTTTTTTGGTTGAAAGAGAGGGTCATAGAATTTTTTTTTTTTTTTGATTTTTGAGAGATCAGTGGGCTATATTGTATTTTAAATATTTAAAAATCTACAAAAGTAAAGTAAAATTTGAAAAACGACCAATATACTATATTGTATTCTAATTATTCAATTTACAAGAGTAAAGTGAAATTTGAAAAACGACCAATATACTATGTTATATTCTAAATATTCAAAAATCTATGGGGTTACAAAGAAAAATTTCACAATTTTGGGGCTAGGCCCCCCGCCCCCAACCTTTCCACTACACAAGGCTCCTGCTTACAGTAGCCTCTGAGTAAGGTCGTAGGTAATCAACTTTGGAACAAAAATAAAATAAAATGATGAGACATATCTCCATTACTGACCAAAAGTTTTCAAGATTCTTCTTTCTTGGTAGTTTTTTTTAGTGAAAGCTAGACAAACTTTAATACCACCATAGCGATTTCTGCTGAGAACATATTTTCTTTCTTTCTTTTTTTATTTTTAAACTTTCTTGTATTGTTTCCCACTGCAGGTTCTACTTGTTTGCTTTGTTCTAAGCACAATCAGCTATGGATCAATGGCAGTTCTAGGCTACCTCATGTTTGGAGAAAACTTGATGTCCCAAGTGACTTTAAATCTTCCAACTCAAAATATTAGTTCAAAAATAGCAATTTACACCACCTTAATAAACCCCATCACAAAGTACGCAATAGTCGTCTCTCCAATTGCTGCAGCGATTGAAGATACATCTCCTTTTCGCAATAGCAGATCCATCAGTATGCTCATCAGAACAGTTCTAGTGATCAGCACTGTGGTTGTGGCGTTAGTAATTCCATTTTTTGGCTATGTCATGGCCTTCATAGGTTCATTTTTGAGTGTTAGTGTCTCAATCTTGTTCCCATGTCTATGCTACCTGAAGATCTACAAAGCCTCTCGGAGTTTTGGATCAGAGTTGATTCTCATCGTGGCAATATTAACGATGGGGCTATTGGTGGCTGTGACGGGTACATATATTTCTCTGAGAGAAATTGTAAAGCATTTGCAACCAGTTTGAATTATCATGATCGATGATCCACCTGGGATTTTTCGAATGAGCTGACTGAGTTTATGGCTTATGGTTTTGTTTCCTGATCATGACATGCAGAAGGAATGAAACTTCAGCACAAATTTAAGTCCTTGGTGAGTCTGGTGACAAAGATGTAATAGTCTGTCAATATTTTTTGTAAAAATTGCTTACTAAAAGCAAGATCCTGATGATAAATGGATATTCAGAAGAATATTTCACATGACTTTAACTGAAGAAGAAGGATATCCAGAGCAAATACATATATGTATATATATTTTGCCAGTTTCAAAAGTAAGCAATCAAACTATCAAAATATAATAATCTTGAATATGAGACCTTTCTGCGCCTATCAGGAATGGCACCAAAGGAAAGTTTTCACTTTTGACTTGGAAAAACCATTTACAGAAACTGCAGAATAGAGTGGCTCAAAGTTGACTATAATATTCACAGCGGTATGAATTCCCGAACGTCTAAAATTGGCAGAAAGATCTCTTTGGACCTGATTTAACCAGCAACAGTTTTGCAGCTACATATCCCAATTGCATTGTTTTGTATTGCATGTAATTTCATAAAGTTCACAATTGTGAATACAAATTGCTGTTCAAGTAGTATACTTGTTTGATGTCAGGATAAACCTGTCTTTTCACACTAAATTAAGAGGCTGTTCGGGCGTGCCACCCCTCTAAGAAAAATTCTATTCTTACAAAAATTATACCAGAAATTCTGCTAGATTGTTGTGTTTTTAATCCCAATGGCGAGTGCTTTGGTTTAGTGGAGAGCTGAGAGGTCCTAACATGGGCTGTGTTGTAATTATTTCAAATATATAATATATGTAGTAATTTTGAAATTTTTCAAAAGAGTTTTGATTAGCTTTGAAGAAAATCTTTATTGTCTTATTCAATGAATTTCATATTGAAAAATGATAAGTTTTGTAAATCATTTATAAATGCCACCAACTCTTTATTTATTGTTTTAGAGTAATAATTGAGTGTAGCAAGTGTGAGCATGTGTGTCATGCGTAGCGCACTTGGTATTTGGCGTGTGATCAAGACCATTGATTTTTATCAATCATGATAATTAACGATTGGACAGTTAATACATAAACAAAACCAATCGTATGATGAGAATCACACTTGATTATAAATGTGTGATGAATGATCTGATCAATCAATGAATATATGCGATCTATACTGTTAGATTAGAAAAGAATAATTTGACAGCTGTATTTAACCCTGCAAATGACTGTACTAATTTTTCTGCAACTGCAACTTCTCTATATATTAAAAAGCATTAAAGTTCTTTATTATTTCTACTTTTTATTGTTTATCATATCTAAAGTCTATTTTTGCAAAAATAAACATTTAAATTCTTAACAAACTTAATAATTAAAAGGTATTTAAATTTATAAAAACGAATATCGTATTAAAAAATATGATATTAACCGTGACTTGCATGCCTTAATCTTCTATTTTCTTTTTCAATGTCCACACCAACAGGCTGTGACACAAAAAAAAAAATCTTTCCCTTGTCGTGGTGGGGTTTGCGACTGTAACCATGTGAATAAGGTTGCTCTTATCTCTTTGACATGTGGCTGTACATAATTTGATACTGGACATTGGTTAGCTCTTTGCTTGTTTGATCGTTGCAACAATGCTCACAATGGGCTGGGCTTGGGTCAAGAAGAGTCATGCTGAGTTCATTCTTGTCCTTGCACTTGATCACCTTTAAAAAACACTAGTCAATTCCTTTCCTTTCTTCCAAAAATCACACATGCTATTCAAACTCTACAATGGCAACCCCAGCTCCACCTATGAGTCCACCCTCTCTCCCAAAACCCATCACAAACTGCCCGAGAAGGGACACTAAATGCCCACCCCACCCACTCTCTCTCCTACCCAAATGCAAGTCGCTCAAAGAACTTAAGCAAATCCATGCCCAAACCATTAAAACCCACCTCCAAAATGATATCTCTGTCCTCAACAAGCTCATCAATTTCTGCACCCTCGACCCCTCAACTTCCTCCATGGAACACGCCCACCTCATGTTCGATCAAATTCCCGACCCAGACATTTTCCTCTTCAACTTCATGGCCCGTGGCTACGCCCGAAGTAGAACCCCACTTCGAGCTGTCACACTCCTGAGCCAAATTAGGTGTTTCAGGCTCGTACCCGACGACTACACCTTTCCCTCTCTCCTCAAGGCATGTGCTAGTTCTAAAGCTATACAAGAAGGCAAGCAACTGCATTGCCTTCTTGTTAAACGTGGGCAGAGCTGTAACATATATGTATATCCTGCTCTAATAAACATGTATTCTGAGTGGTACGATATGGATTCGGCTAGCCGGATATTTGATAGGATATTGGAACCCTGCGTGGTAACTTATAATGCAATGATAACGGGTTATGCAAGGAGTAGTCAGCCAAGTAAGGCCTTGTCATTGTTCCAGGAATTGCAAGCTAGCGATATCAAGCCTACTTATGTTACAATGCTTAGCGTTCTTTCATCTTGCGCATTGTTAGGAGCATTAGACATAGGGAAGTGGATACACGAGTATGTTAATAAAAATGGATTTGATCAGTATGTTAAGGTGAACACTGCACTAATAGATATGTATGCCAAATGTGGGAGCTTGGAGGATGCTGTTTCTGTTTTTGAAAGTATGACTTTCAGAGACACGCAGGCATGGTCAGCAATGATTGTGGCTTATGCAATTCATGGGCATGGATATAGAGCTATATCTACGTTTGAAGAGATGAAAATGGCTCAGGTTGAACCTGATGAAATAACATTTCTGGGTCTTTTATATGCATGCAATCACACTGGTTTGCTAGAGGAAGGTTGGGGGTACTTCTGCAGTATGAAAGACAAGTACAGGATTTCTCCTGGGATCAAGCACTATGGGTGTATGGTGGATATGCTAGGTCGAGCAGGCCGCTTAGATGATGCTTATAAGTTCATAGAGGAGCTGCCAATTAAGCCAACTCCAGTACTTTGGAGAACCTTGTTATCTGCTTGCAGCAGTCATGGCGATGTTAACTTGGGGAAGCGGGTAATTGAGCAAATTTTTGGCCTAGATGACACACATAGTGGCGACTATGTGATCTTCTCCAACATGTGTGCAAGAGCTGGGAGATGGGAAGATGTAACTTATTTCAGGAAATTGATGAAAGATAGAGGGTTAGTGAAGGTACCTGGGTGTAGCTCGATAGAGGTGAACAACATAGTACATGAATTCTTCTCAGGGGACGGAACCCGTGTGGAGTATAGAGAACTGCACCAGGCACTTGATGTATTGGTTGAGAAACTAAAGTTGGTTGGGTATGTTCCTGATACGTCCTTGGTGTTTCATGTGGACATGGAAGATGAAGAGAAAGAAGCAACTCTTAGATATCATAGTGAAAAACTAGCAATTGCTTTTGGGCTCCTAAACACTCCATCTGGAATGACAATTCGTGTTGTGAAGAATTTGCGAATCTGTGGAGATTGCCATTCAGCTGCTAAACATATATCAACGATCTTTGAAAGACAAATAATTCTCAGAGATGTAAAACGGTTCCATCATTTCACAGATGGGAAATGCTCTTGTGGGGATTACTGGTAGTGTAATTGATTGGAAGCAGAATTCATACTCTTTTAACACTACAGAGAAGATGGGAAGTGCTCTTGTGGAGATTACTGGTAGTGGATTTGATTGGAAGTAGAATTCATTCTTGACGGTACAGAGACGTACTGGTTGTGTCTCATGAAAACATTCTCTATCTGATACACATGGAAACATTCCTAGTATATCAGAGCCAGAAATAAGCAGATGAGGTTGGTGCTCTTTTATTGTCTGTTGTGACCATGATTAGGATAGACAAGCACTCTGTTTGAGCTGCTGAACTGCAGAGTCAATTTATGTATAGAAGCAAGAAGTTATGATGCTTACTGGATTTTAACCCAAAAGGGTAAGCTATTCCATATCATTACAGCATTACTCATTATAAAAAGACAATGCACAACATACACACGAATAATATATCATGTCGGCTAATTTATCATTGAATCTGAGTGTAATAGTCTTATTTGATCCATTGAAAAGGCTTGTTTCATTTGTGTGTGTGTGTGTGTGTGTGTGTGTGTGTGTTTGAGAGAGAGAGAGAGAGAGAGAGAGAGAGAACACCCCCACATAACCACCAGGAGTAATTTATACACGTAAGGTGGATGGCACAGATTGAAATTTATGAAGATGTGTGTTTTAGGCCATGCACCTAGTGGGTAACACCTGAAGAAATTTTGGTTAAATGCATGAACTCTTGACTACTTGGATGAGGTCATGTAGGATCAACACCTGGAAAAATACTCATCGGGGATCAGCATCTTGAAAGGGCCCCTGGACTGTGAGTTGCTATACCACCTAACAATCTCTGGCCGTGCAATAACCAAGCTCCAAAGAAAAACTAGAACTAAGCACGCATATTTTTACCAAGCTATTATAATTGCGTATATTTTGGTAATTGCACTCCCATTAAACTAAGCATTGTGTAAATGATATATTTGAGTGTGGACCATGGAGCCAACTTGGGCAAAGAGTTCACAGTGCTAGACCATAGAGCATGTGCGGGTGAGTAGCTGTGCAGTGGTCATGCCACAAACGTGTTCAATATTCTAATTATGATTAGTCTTGGGTTTAGTTCCTGATTACCAAAACCTCTAACCTTTGATTAGTATATGCTTTTGTTGTTTGTTTGTCTGTTTCTCAAATTTTTGGACTTAATAATAGAATTGTATTTTTTTGCATGGGAAGCAGGTACACGGATTGGATTTACACGAGCAGATTTGCCTTGAGGTACTCGTGGAGTTCCTCATCTCTCTCTCTCTCTCTCTCTCAAATTTTTGGACTTAATAATAGAATTGTACTTTTTTGCATGGGAAGCAGGTACAGGGATTGGATTTACACTAGCAGATTTGCCTTGAGGTACTCGTGGAGTTCCTCATCTCTCTCTCTCTCTCTCAAATTTTTGGACTTAATAATAGAATTGTACTTTTTTGCATGGGAAGCAGGTACACGGATTGGATTTACACGAGCAGATTTGCCTTGAGGTACTCGTGGAGTTCCTCCTCTCTCTCTCTCTCTCTCTCTCTCTTCTTTTTTTTTTTAGTCCATCCTTTCTGGACCTGTGTTGAACAGGATTATCTTATGCTTTGAAGTCCGGGAATGCTAATGCGGTCAACAGGGCAGAGGCAACCAAGGTTCAGAGGGCAGCTGCTGCTCTCAAATTTTTAATAATTATATTTTTATCCACAAAATTTAAAATGTTTTTTTACTTTGCCTTTTTAAAAGTTTAAAAATACTTTCCCTCAAATTTTTGAAAGTTTTATTATTACTTACAGGTTTAGTAATATTTTTAATTTTTACCTTTGAAATATACAAATGCCCCCACAAATTTTTAAAAACTCTAATTTTACCTATAGTTTTAGAGATACTTTTAATTTGCCTCGCTAAAAATTTAAAAAAATTTACCTACCGTTGATGACTAAATTTTTTTTTGTGATTGTGATTAATGGTTGCTCTCTTAATGAAATTTCTTGTTCCGCCACTAGTGGTCAAGACGGGCTGCTTTGCCCTGAAAACACGTGCAGTCGATCCTCCTGGTCAAAAACTAGCTGACAGTTTGAGTTCACCCATCTTTGCTGGCTATGACAAGGATTATGCATATCTTTCCAAGTCACTGCGTAGCCTTTTGATCACATCCAAACCAAGAGAACAATCATTTGAAAACTAGGATTAGATACATTGCTTTGAACTTTTTTTTATAAGCAGAACACATTGCTGTACTCTTCTACTGCAATGGTTTAAGTGCATTGTTGCTGTAATTAATGAATAATGAACCAAAATAACGATACTTTGGGTTCCTACTTGCGCAAAAATAATAATAGTGACTTTGTTCGGACGCACATTCCTCTAAATTTATGTGGGTTCTTCTGACTATTTAGTGATGATTGTTATACAGTGGCCAGGATCATATTGTGACACACAACAAAGTTGTTGCTATCCCACGACAGGAAAGCCAGCAAAAGGTTTTGGTATTCATGGTTTTTTTTTTTACACAAGGATGGCTCTTACCATCAAACTGCGATCCTAATAGCCCTTATCTGGATCAAAACCTCATCGATTGCCCAGTGCTACCCAGGAGGAAATGTGCTTCCAATGTCGAGTTTCCTTCGTTCTAGCCTAGGTGTTCTAGGCCTGTTTCAGATGATAGAGAAATGTCACTCTTTTCTCTTTTGTTTGAATCAACAATTGAAACATCATAACCTTGTCATGGTGACCAAATTTAATTTACCTGTGCAATGAAAGTAACAAGGCCGATCGTTAATTCCGCGCTTCTTTTCTTTTTTTTTTTTTCATTTTCTTTTCTCCTTCCTAATTTCATGTATTACCCAACCTTCAAGTCAAATTCATCGCTTATTTTTAATTTCAAATCCATCCCCTTTAAAATACTAAAAGGCCTGTAAAAAAAAATCCGAATCCCCTCACCTCCTTAATTAGCTAAAAGTTTACTCGTCAATACCACTGGGTTACGGGTAACGAGGAGGGAATCATGTAAAACACTCCAGAAAATAACATAAAATACATTGCTCAATGCTGGTCCTGCTAATTAAAAGAAACATGTACGATTGATGAGTATATACAAGAAAAAAAGACCAAAAACTGGTGTCCTGAGACAAGTTTTCCTGGGCAAGCAATGGAACAGCTCGGGAACTCTGTGGTGTGAGCAGGGACTCCTCAATGCCTTAGACGAAACAAACACAGGACAGGTATGGGGCTAGGGATGCCAAGTATGAGTTAAGCTAAACTTTATTCCGCTTCTAATAGGTGTCCCAAACTCTTTACCGTGTGACGGGTTGATCCTCCTCACTCCACCCTGTCTCACTTAAGTTAATTAGGGTTTAATTTAAAATAAGTTTAACTCATAAAATTTTAAAATAAAAATAATATAAATTATACAAATATTAATATGATATAAATTTAAAAAAGAAATAACTGAAAAGCCAAGAATAAAAAGTAACATTAAAATCCTAGTATATACTTTTATATTAAGAATATTTTGTATAAATAAATATAATATAAGTATTTAAAAATTTCATAATATTATTGGACTCAAGGTGGGATGTTCTAAAACTTAACCCGTCTCATACTCACATCGGGTTATGTTTTCTTCTCTATAGTACACCCTAACTCATTTATTCATATTTCAAACTTTTCTATTAAAAACGGGCTAAAGTGAAGTTCGAGTTTTTTTGGGTCTTGCCATCCCTAAATGGGGCTTAGGGATATAAAAGAGAAAGGTCTGAACTCAGAAGAACACATCTACGTGTTATAACACTTATCCATTCAAATCCAAAATTATTCTCAGCAAAGCATTTTGAGCCATTGATCTGAATCATTAAACAGGTTTGACTTGCACGAAATGCTACCTTTCTGGTGAATGACATTACCAAACCCTCGTGTGGTTTGCCATTGTATAAGAGCATGTTGCCATCACGTTAGACTTTAGTTAGGTACTGTGAATAAGAAATAAATAAAAACTGTCTGAACTCTGAAAACTTAACACGCAACTCGGAAGCTAATCCACCAACTGAGTGATATAAATTATATATTAGTTAATTACAGACCTCTAACGGATTAATAATGGAATCATTTTGAATTGTTTCGAGTCTTACCGCGATCTTTCCTCATAGAAAAAAATGCAAAACTTAGTTGGACTTGCAATGGGAAGACGAGAAATTTAAAGGAAAATGAAAGAAAAAAAAAAAAAGCACAAAGAGAGTTTGGTGGAGTCGTGTTCAGAGCTTTGCTACTATCAATATAGAGGACTGAATTAGCACTACAAGATTTTGGTTTATGTACGTGCTAATGTTTGATTTGCCATAGTTTTAAGTCTGTTAAACTAGCAAGTATTTGGCTTCTTGATTGAGCAAGTTAATCTTCTTGGTTAGCAGTACTAGCAAAGCTTATTTGTAACTTTCAATGCAATTCAAAGCTTGAAATTTCTGTGTGGCCTAATTAAAGGCCAAATTTCTTTTCTGAAAATAAGTTTATTAATTTTGTCTTTCTCTCAGCATGGCGGGTTTTAGTACACTTCTAGACAATTAGAAAAAGGGAAAAAAAAATATACAGACAATATAGGACTGACATACACACACCCAAAAAAACAAAAAAAAAGTTTAGAAAAAATATCAATAGGACAATAAATAATTAAGAAAGTATTAAAAAACTGTGCGGGGCACGTTGTCTTCCTCTACACGAGCAAGCTATATATGTAATAAATTAATAAATACCAATGTGTATATATGGATATACTATACAGCATATTCCATCCAACGTTCTACATCTTTTGCCTATAAATAAAGGTTATTGGTATTGTGAAATGAAATGAAAACATAAGAGAGAAAGAAAGAAAGAAAGATGAAGTCCAACACTTCAATCTTCATCAAGCTTTTGGTGATACAGTGTCTAACAGTTCTTTGTGTTGCAAAGGATTTTGATTTCTTCTACTTTGTTCAACAGGTGAGAGTCGAATGTACCTTTGTTGATGCATTTTTTTTCTTCATTAAATTTATCTACTTGCTTATTCGTTTTCCCAATGTGATGCAGTGGCCAGGATCATACTGTGACACAAGGCAAAGTTGCTGCTATCCAAAGACCGGAAAGCCGGCAGAAGATTTCAGCATTCATGGCCTTTGGCCTAATTACAACGATGGCACTTACCCCTCCAACTGCGATAGTAGCAACTCTTTTGACAAGTCTGAGGTATATGATCTTGGAGAATGATCATATATCTAAACAAAAGTGCAGACAATATCCATTCTAGGGTTATCCTTGTTATTTAAAATTTTGTTTTGGACAGATCAGTGATTCAATATTGGGCTACTGGTCCTTAAAATGGTTGAAGATCGATTTAATCGCATTTAATATAGACTTCTGCAAAACCTAACGTAGTATTGCGTCTCTGCATCAATTTTAGGTAGCTCTTATTAATTATGAAAGGAGTCCATGAACTGCAAAATGACCTAGGATCCTTTTATTTTTGTTTACAATGACTACACACCCTGATCTGATATAGCGACAGGGCATCGCATCATCGGTGATTGTTTAAGGATCTTACAGCCTGTTTGGAACTTGGGGAGGAAAGGAAAAAGAAATTTTTTTTTAAAAATTGTGTTTTTCTTATTTGATATTACTTAGAAGAGAAAGGGAAGAAAAAGAGAGAAGAAAGAAAATGGAGGGAAAACGGAGAGAGAAAATAAATATTCACACTCTCTTTCTCCCTTTTTTCTCTCTATTTTACTTTTATTTTTTTTGAAAAATCAAATAGGTAAAGAAAAATACATTTTCTATTTTTCTTCTTTCCCCTTTCCTTCCCCAAGTTCTAAACAGGCTGTTAATTTTCGTGACAATAAAGCATGGGTTGATGTTGGTCGTTTGAGATATTTAAGCTAAGATTGCCCCTGTCATACCACCTTCCTTGTAGAAACTGCAACTTCTTCATATTACTATGACTTGTAGTCTTTCAATTTTCTTACGCTTTTCCATTTTGGATATATAGATCTATGTCCCCATAAGGGACTTTACTTCTACGTTTTGCTTGCTGTTTTTCCACAATTGAATACATAAATATATGTATACATGTCTTTAGAGCATTTTAAAGCAATACATTTTACTATTTTTATTCATGGAAATGTTATATATCGATGAGTTAAATGCGTACATCATGATATATATAGATCTCAGACCTCACAAGTAGATTGCAAAAGGACTGGCCAACACTAGCCTGCCCGAGTGGTGATGGCTTGAAGTTCTGGGGACATGAATGGAATAAACATGGGACCTGCGCTGAGTCTGTCGTTGATCAGCACAGCTACTTCGAAAAAGCTCTTGACCTCAAGAACAAAGCAAACCTTCTTCAAGCCCTCAAGAGTGCAGGTACATACATACACATATATATATATACACTCCACTTTTCAGCAACAAAAATGCTGTACTACTACTTTTTTTTTTTTTTCCTCACAGCATTTTCTCACCTGTTCATTAGCGGGTTCTAATGAAAGTTTTGTGTTATAGGTATTCGACCAGATGGAAGAAACTACAACATAGAAAGCATCAAAGAAGCCATTAATGAAGCTATCGGTGTTAACCCTTATATAGATTGCAATGTCGATACATCAGGCAACCACCAGCTCTACCAGGTTTACCTCTGCGTGGACTCCTCTGCCTCGGACTTCATCAAATGTCCGGTGTTTCCCCATGGCCGCGGTTGTGGTTCTAAAATCGAATTCCCTTCCTTTTCATCGGATTCGAAGGAAGAACTTTGATATAACATTGTTCTTTTCATGTTTTCACTAATAGTCAGTTGGATTGTAATAATTGTTTCAATGACTTGGAACATTCAACTTAATTGCTTTTAGCAAAGCTAACTTGATTTGAATTTGCTTAAGCTTTGATTGTTGCATAGAAATGGAGAGATATCAACAGTAATGCTTGGTTTTGCTTTCTAAAAGTAAAATTAAGATAAGTGCTTCCAAAATGTCTGAGAACCCTAATATGGACTTTTAGTTTTCCATTGAGCATTTATTAGAGCCATTTATTGAAAAATTTAATTGAGCAGTCTGACAGACTTTAACAAGCTATATAAATAAGCTACCAACCCAGGTCCCATTCATAACAACCGTACTATATATAGACTTTAGTTGTTTAACCGGACAAGATAAAGACTGAAAGCTCTTTGTGCTTCATGGGACTTGAGGCAAATCCAACAAAACATCACAATTATCTATACTAATCAATAAGATTTACTATAGGCCTACAAATATTGAGTCTCACTACATTTATACACACACACATATATGTATCTGCCGAAGGACCGCAAATGAGAGAATATATAAGATGTTTATAAACAAATATGAGTATCTTGTATATATATCCAAAGGAAGCAATAATTCTAAAGAAGAATGTTGTACAAGTCATGCTTTCATTTAGAGTGGGTTGAGCTGGGCTAGGATTGAATCATTGAAATGGAACTAATGATCATTTCCTCTATGAGAGTTACTAAAAATATACTGTTTGGCCATGGGAAAACACGGTGATCAAGTTGAATGATTGTGCAATCCATTCATATACTCCCAAGCACAGTTTTGTAGTTATTTAAAGTTTCTTTTCTTTTTTCTTTGAATAAAAGAACATATATATTACTACTAGAAAGCAAACACAACGGAAAAGAATATGAAAAGGTGAGAAACACGTAACGAAGAATGGGTTTCCGTTACAAACGCAAAATGTGCAATTGATTGATTATCGAAATAGGCAAAGATATATACAGGATACAGCTATCGACAGCAATGCATTAGTTTCACTCTAAATTGAAAAGACATCCCCGAATATAGATATAGATATATATATATATATATATATATAGAGAGAGAGAGAGAGAGAGAGAGAGAGAGAGAGAGAGAGAGATGAAAACTAATAACAAGACCAGCAACAGTTTAATCTTGATCAAATTCTTGGTAATACAATGTCTGCCAGTTCTGTGTGTTCCAAAGGAGTTTGATTTCTTCTACTTTGTGCAACAGGTATATTGGTAATCAATTCTTTCTTCTAATTTCTCCTAAGTTTTTCTGGGTTTTTTAATCGTTTCGTGCACCTTTCTCATGCAGTGGCCAGGATCATTCTGCGAAACAAAGCGAAGTTGCTGCTACCCTTACACTGGAAAGCCAGCATCAGATTTCAGCATTCATGGTCTATGGCCCAACTACAACGATGGCTCGTACCCGTCTAACTGCGATCCACAGAGCCCTTTTGATGGATCCAAGGTATCGTACAAACCCTTTGGCTGCCATGGCCCATGGGATTTGCCTTTGTCTCTTGTTTGATTGTGCAAAAGAATATTGGGATGAGTACTCTGGAGATTCTATATATATATATATATATATTATCCCGTATGTACGGAATTAAATACTTATGAGATTCTAATTAAATTTGCTCAGAAAATTGACTGGAATTCAAATTTATTAAAGAAAAAAGTGAGAAAAAATAGAATAAAATAAAAGAGGCTAAAGTACAAAATCTTTAATCCTTGATTCACACACAGTTTTAGAAAGGTAGGATAAGCAATTCAAGCATTCAAGATTAAAGGCTAAAGACAAAATATCTTCCGCCAAATTTGTAATTTGGAATTTCTTGTCCATAAGAAAGAACAAGAAGACAATAAAATAGTGATCTAACACATAAATAAATAAATAAACAAATATAATAAAAAATTTATGGCTCGTCATCAAAATCATATTTAGGTTAAGAAAATCATATTTAGGCAGGGTGACGTTTCAATTATGTATCATTGTTTGGAAGATAAGCAGATGCTTTATATAGTTATTTTAATTTTTATGTATTGAAATGAATTGACGGCTGGCTAAATCACCTCTACTCCAGTAAAATGCCAAGAAATTAACACTCTAGTGTCAGCACCGTGACAAAATGTAATTGGTCGAGCTTGAAATCTTACAAGTTTAATTATGGCAAAGGAGAAGACCAGCCACTTAATTACCTTTTTTTTTATATAATTATAACGCACATTGATATTCTTTGTTGTGAAGCTATGTGTGAGAAATGAGCATAATATATTCATATTTTCCGGCATACCAAAAAAAAAGGTACATTTACTTTCTTTCTTTTTTTTTTCTTTTCTTGTTGTTATTCCGTTAAATTCCCATTCCAGCATGACCCTCCTTATAGCATAATATTACAGTAGCATGAACTATTTTTGGTTGACACATTAATAAATTCTTAAAGTTTTTTAAAATTTTAAGTTTCCTTGTGTATGTACCATGGTTGTAGATTTCAGATCTTACCAGCAGAATGCAAAGGGACTGGCCGTCACTGGCCTGCCCAAGCAGCAATGGCTTCAAATTCTGGGGGCATGAATGGGATAAACACGGGACCTGCTCAGAGTCTGTCCTTAACCAGCACGATTATTTTGCAGCAGCTCTCAACCTCAAGAACAAAGTAAACCTTCTCCAAATCCTTAATACTGCAGGTATATATACATATACCTATACATATATAGTCTTTGTTCTACTACAATGACATGTTTAGGTTTTATGGGTCTATCTTTTTATGATTATATTAACAGGAATCCGAGCAAATGGGAAACTTTACAGCTTAGAAAGCATCAAAGATGCCATAAGAGGTGCAACTGGGCATAGTCCTTGGATACAGTGCAATCTTGATCCATGGGGTAACAGCCAGCTTTACCAGATTTACCAATGTGTCGACAGTTCCGGGTTGAGCATTATTGAATGTCCGGCGCTACCTCGCGGCCGATGTGCTTCCAAAGTTGAGTTTCCATCCTTCTAGCTAGCTATGGATCATGTAATAGCTAGAGGACTTGATTCCAATCACCATTTTCACTTAATTTTTCAGTAATTGGGTTATAGTTGTTGCTCCTGGTGACAAATTTATCTTGAAATGAAGAAACTAATGACTCTCTAGGTTAGCTAAGCTTGAAGCAAATGCTTTAATGGGTTGATTATGCATGGGACCATGGACTCTCTTATGTACGTTTTTAAGTGAAGGATCAAACGACCTTATCAGTTTTATGAAACAACTCGTATAGCTAATTGGTTTTTTGGTAACCGGTTTAAAATTTTTGTTTTCATTTTTGTTTTTCATGACACAATGGGAATTTTGAAAACATCATTGTTTTCATTTTCTTATGAATCGATTTTGAAAACTTATGAAACAACTTCTTTTGAGTTTTTAAAACTAGAGTATTTTCAGACAAATTTTTTAAGTGTTTTTATTAGTAAACAGAAATTGAGAACACAACCAAACGCTTCTCCTTTTTTTTTTTTCATGGTTCTCGACTTTTGGTATACCAAATTAAGCTTATGCTCTAATTGTGGTACACTTGTGTCCCTAATTTTTTTAATTTTGGGCACTCTTAAGTTTTCACACCGTATTCCCCCATTGACCGCATCATATTTCCACACCCCTATCAATGACTACCATAATTTTAGTATTTATCTTAGGTGGTACACATTTTCTTACATATTTAAATCACAAAACCAATAAGGTTGATTTTGTTGGTAAGGATCGGTGTCTCATTTGAGGACGTCTAGGTTCGATTCTCGTTACTTGCGGCTTACCCTAGCCTTAGATTGTGATAGTCTCTTTTCACCTTAAACTTTTATGAACTAAAAAAATCACAACGGGTGTCCTGTGGCATGCTAGTAATCTTTCATTTTTAAATATATCAATTACAGGTATAGTTAACAAAGAGAGGAAGTTAGTAATTTAACAGATTAAATTATATAGAGTTGAAACAACATGAGAATACCATGCTCCCACTGCAAATCGAATTGCTCCGCTGACCTCGCCTAAATTGGGTTTGGGTCATGATCATTCGGCCAAAGACCTTAGTCAATCTTTCATATTTAGGGGTCTCAAGCATGTAAAAAGCAAAAATTATGTGTCTGTTTGGAGCTTGTGGAAGGGAAGGACAAAAGAAGTGAGAGAGAAATTTAAAAAAAAAATAATTATTTTCTTCTATTGGATTTTGCAAAGAAAAGTTTTTGAAATTCAAAGGGAATACGAAAAAAAATAATACAGCAGCTATTGAAAATGAAAGAGCAAAGAAAATGAAAATGTAGTAGGAAAAGAAAAAAAAAAAAACCAAACAGAAGAAAATTAATTCTTTCTATTTTCTGTTTCCTTTGCTCCCACAAGTTCCAAATAGGCTGTAATGTTCTTTAGTATCTCCCGGTAAAGGACGATTCATTGTTCTTTGTAGCTGCTAACTAAGCATTAACCTTTCTATTTGATCACTAAAAACAAAAACAATAAACAATTCAAATTGCAACCTTCCGACAGCGGAGAATATTATAATTCAACCGTTAACAACGGAGCACATTTAAAAGCCAATTTGACTAATTTCAATATTTACTTTACTAAAATGCCCTTTAATTTTTTTTCCTTCAGTATTCATGTTTTCTTTCAGCATATAGAATATACTTAAGAAAGCGTATTGACCGTAATACATTTTCACTTAACTGCCGCTACACCAAGTAGCCTCTGCCTTTGGTGCTTCAGGGAAGCTTGACCAATAGCAAAATATGGTGCAACATAGGGGGTAAAGCACACTAATATTAAATATTTAAATATGTTTTAGTACCTAAAAGAAAAAATTAATCCAACTTTTCAGCTCTTTTCACTAGTTTATATTAGGACTGGACACTTGGCAGGGCGGGCCGGACAGTGGCCCGAGCTCGGCCCGGCCCGATGTTCGGGCCTTCACTTGATGTCCAAGTCCGCCTAAAACAAAAAGTCCCAAGCTCCCCATTAGTCCAACCAAAATAAATATTTATTTATTTTTTATAAATATAAATGAGTATATATAGTTATTTATTTATTTTTAAACTATATACAAATATTTATTTATTTATTTTTAAACTAAATAAAACTATTCGGGCCAGGCCGAGCTTTAGAATATAATCCTAAGCTCGGCCCGAAAATTAATCAGGCTTAAAAAATCAGCCCAACTCGATCCCACGAGCCTGAACTTTAATCCCAATCCCTTAAAAAATCGAGTCAGGCTGGACGGGCGATGTCCACCCCTAGATTATGTTAGAGGACTTTCAATAGCTCTTTCAACAATTTGTATACAGTATAATGCTATGCAAATAAAAAGATATGTAGTTTATACTACATCTATACTATTATAAAAAACAAACACTCGAGGTTTGGTGAAACCTGTTTATTGAAACCTATCACAAATGATAGAATGATAATTTAATCTAACTCAACTAACTTTATGAGTATAAGGTTAGTGAGACAAGTGAAATTTGTGAGTGCACATATTATATGTGCCACCATTTCTTGTTAAAACCTGTTACAAAAAACAAAATGATAAATTAATTTAACTTAATTAACTTTAAAAATATAAAATTAATAAAATAAATGAGAGTCGGAGGTGTACACATTATATATGTAGCACCCCTTCTAGTATTATATATCATGAGGGTGCTAGATGGGGATCTCTATAAAAAATTTCGAAAAAGTAAAATTTTTTCACGCAATGTGTGCAATCATCAAAATTAAATGATTGGCGTTGCTTTCTTTTGTAGAGTTAACGTGTGGCCTTTGATGATTGGATGATCTAGAAATTAATGCTAAATTAAGTTGTACAAAGCTTCAATGCTTTTGTCAGGCTATAATGCTGCTCGATTCATTGCACCCACAAATTACGGACCAATTTGTCTTTTTACTTTTACAATCACTCTTTTAAAGTGAGGGCATTACTGTAATTCACTGTTAACAGCTGGCCATAATAAAGCAGCTCGACCGTTTTCAATCTCCACCGGCTCCCCGCCAGGCGTCAACAACTTCAAACGACTACTAACACGACAGCGCACTTACATACAAAATTGTCACAGCCAAATCTATTAAGGCCACCTTGGTAAGAACTGACGTGGCGTTCTAAGCACTGGATAAATTTTTGGAGATAGTATAAATAATTTGTAGCATTAAAATTTGAATTATAAATTTAAAAAGTAATTTTATAATTATACTTCCAATTTTAAATCTTTAAATTATTTGTCATAGCAGTTATTCAATTTCGTATTTACGTGATACAATATTTAGTGTGGGACCCACAAAATAAGGCGGTGATGGACAGTGCTGTGACGAAAATGCCGTCCCCAAAGTAAAGTACGGAGCAGGCTTAGTATGAAACGTATGATGACTTGTCAACAAACATTTTAAGAGAACGAATCAACAAAAGCACTTTTTAATTTTTTTTTTTTTTTTTTTTTTGAAAATTTGTTTTGAGTTTCTTCTGTTGTTGCAACCGCTTAACGTAGACTTGAAGTTCTAACGACCGAGATCGTCTCAATTTCCTGCTCTTTCCCACGTTTTCTCTCTCATTTTCCCTCACTTTCTCGCTCCGGCATTTCAACGAACAGTTTCCAGAATAAAGAAGGTTAGTACCTTTGTTAACTTCTCGACTTCACTTAGCTTCAAATCAGTTATTTACAGTTTATGTAACTTCAATCTCTTGCTTTTGTACTGTTAATTTATTGTTGTTCGTGTTCTATTCACCGATTTTAATGCGTTTGGATCTGGTATTGACTCGCACAAGAGTCTGTGATGACTGTTGCCGTACTTGGATACTGTAGTGGCGGCTTGATAATTTTAGTTTGAAATTAGGCTTTTAAAATGTGAAATAATTGCTAAGACAGACTTATTGATGTGAAGATTATAGATCAATTTAGTGAGAGTAAAGTGATATTTTCTGGTTTAGAACTCAGTTTCGTCTTGCATTTACCTAGTTTTGCTTGACTATGTATCTATTTTCATTATTTTTTTCGAAAAACTAAATTAATTGATGTGTTCCCCTGCAGTTTGAGAGCCCAGGTTCCTCCTGATTTTGAGTGATGCAACTTGTGACTCTAAATTAAAATTGTTCTTCTCAGTGACTAGGTCTTCTTGTTCTGTTTTTTTTTTTTTTTTTTTTCTTTCTGCGTAGAATGGAATTAAATCAAATTGACAATGATCCAAAGAATATACTATCTCCATTTTGACCATCCGTGCCATTTGGGCTTGTTAATTAGTATATTAATTTATTGTTGCAGTTTTACGATGAATTAGGTTTAGCTGTTCAAAGTAATTTAATAAATCACTAGTGTTGTGTGTATGTGTGTGCTCAGGGCGTACAGGATTCATTATTTGTTCTCCAGCTACTGGCTTTACAAGCTATCCTTTTTTATGACTGTGTGGGTGGTGTGTTTAGATGTCCTGTTGAAAGTGAATGCTTCTATTGTCATACACATGACAGTTAATTGTCAAATCCTTTTCATGAACAGGGCCATTAAAGAAAATAAGAGTAAAAAGAACCAAGGGTATGGTAGTCACTTGTTTGGTGACTTCTATTGTGATGTCTGGCCCTTTTTTCTTTCTCTTAAATACTGGTTCTTATCACAAAGGACAGGTTTTTTCTGGGAAAAAACTGAAGGGATTCAAATTTTGGGACATCCAAATGGATACTGGTTGTTTCCATTTTCTGAACTCCTTTGCCACAAAAATACATAGTATTGGTTAATTGCAGCATATCTGATGTTTCTGTTGATTTTTTTAAATCATGAGCCACTGAATGACCTACTTGAGATTATAAAGTTGAGTGAAAAAGGCAAACACGAAATAGAACAGCAGAATGAAAAATGGCCAACAATGCAAATGTATTTAGTGTTCTAACTTCTAGTCTAATGGCCAACTGCATAGGATGTTGTGTACTTTCCCGGAAAACATGAGGTCAAGGTATAAGTAATCTATGATTGACTCAATAAACGCAAACGTTAAACATTTTCTCAATAACTTCCTTATCAAAAAAAAAATAATAATACATTTTCTCAATAACTTCTCTGAAGGGATGCTATCAGAGACTATTTACTTACTGACTCGCAATTCTATTATTTTCTTATAGTCTGCTTCCTCATTGTGACATCTGTAGTGTTTTGGTTAGGTGATTTTGTCCTTGATATGTGACGTTTCTTTGTTCACATGTTAATTCATAAAATTTCGTATTTTTCCACCCTTTTGTTTGGTTTACAGGATTGGAACTTCACTGAGAAGCTTGAAGGTGGTTGGTTTGGCATTGAGGAATCAGCAAGATGGTGCTCATCTCAGATACATATTGAATGACTTTTGTATCAGTATTGCCATTTTATGCAAAGTTATTGAAGTTTGGATTGGCTATCTAGAAAGCATGCTAGAAGACATAGTAGTTACCCTTTTGAACAGCAGACTTAGTATTCGGAAGATCTGAGATTTTAATGCCAAATGATGGAATAATGTTTGCAAGTAATGGCCATGAATAAGTACACCTTATATGCACCATTCCTCACTGGTGCGTTTACCTTGTGGAATTGTCTTGGGATAGCCGTTGGTAACCTATTAGTTCTTCACAAGTTGGATAACTATGGAGTTCAGGCATAAAACAACTGACGTATATTGGTTTTAAGCAGAAATGAAGAAATGGTATGTTGGAGTTTTAATAGCATCGTTGTTTATGTTGCTCATTCTGACATATGGAGTCATGAAAAATCCTGCTAGTGAATATCTTACAAGTCCCTTCATACACAATGCAACTAATCCTCTTGAGTGGATTCGTTCTGGAGCTCCACCTGCAGTTCAGAATCCAGAGAGTGGTTCTAAAATACTTTCTGCTGATACCATAATCTCCTGTCTCTTTGCTCAGAGGAACATCTCCAATGAAGAGCAACAAACTTTGCAAACATGGAACCATCTGAAACACTTAATTGGTAATGCTCGGGTCTTACCTAATGCAGTAGAGGCAATTAAGGAAGCTGGACTTGCATGGAATAGCCTTATGGCTTCAGTTGAAGAGGAAAGACTTGCCTATGGAAATGAAAGTTCCCATAGGAGAGGAAAAGAGAAGCAATGTCCTCATTTTCTAAACAAAATGAATGCCACAGGGCTTGATAATAGTGACTTTAAGTTGCAGGTTCCTTGTGGTCTGACTCAGGGTTCTTCCATTACTATTATTAGCATTCCAAGTGGTCTTCTTGGTAATTTTCGGATTGACCTAACTGGGGAACCACTTCCAGGGGAGCCAGATCCGCCCATTATTTTGCATTACAATGTTAGGCTTCATGGTGATAAGATAACTGAGGACCCTGTAATTGTACAGAATACATGGACTGTTGCTCATGACTGGGGTGAAGAGGAGCGCTGTCCATTACCTGACCCTCAGAAGAATAAGAAAGGTAGAGCTACCTAGAAAACTACCTCTCATATTTTCCATTTCTTGAGTGGAGATTTATATTTATTGCATGGTTACTTGTTAACTGGAGATGCAATATTATGTATTTCAGGCATATTATGTACATGCAATTAATAGTGATCAGGATTCATTCTCTTTAGCCACTGTTCTGGTTTTTTTCCATTTCGTGGATTGTGCATATGAAAAGCTCTAGTATTGAATGTGCCTATTTAGATTGAATGCAGTGGTCTCTATCTGATTAGTTATATGATAGAAGATTTTGCGTTGCCTGAACATGTTGACTAACCTGCTTCTGTACATACAATATTGGTACTTGTATTTGAAATGCATAATATTAGTTTTGGTTTTGGTTTGCTTTGCTTTGGGTTTTGCATCAAAAAGCTAGTATTCGTGTCAAGTACAAAGGAAATGGAATACGCTTGGTATGCATCATTGATCTGTTGCACATAAGTGAAAAAGTCATGTGCCTGTTGAATTAGACTATTAGTCACATTTTTCTATTATCTTGTTATTTTGCTTAGATTGTAGTAATTTTTTATTTCCAGCATTTTATGGAATAGAAAGGGTTCTTTAAGGGTTCATTTTGCAAGTAGTTCTCTTTTTTACATCTTTTTCATCTTTGAGGTCATTTTACAGTATGTCTACTACTTGTTCCATTTTGATAACTCTGATTGGTTTTACTTGTCAGTGGATGAGTTGGAACAGTGCAACAAGATGGTGGGTAAAGATGGTAACAGCAGGCACTCCAATGGTTCAAGAAAGTTTCCAAAGGCCCCAGAAGGATCTAACATGAGAAAATATTTTCCCTTTAAGCAAGGTTATCTTTCTGTTGCAACACTTAGAGTTGGAGCAGAAGGAATCCAAATGACTGTTGATGGAAAGCACCTAACATCCTTTGCTTTTCGCGAAGTAATTCTCTAGTTTCTTAGTTGAGTTGCATATAGCTGTTTTCTGAACAAGTATAGTTCTTTTTTGTATTTACTTGCTTTCTCGGCTGGATATCTATTCAGAGTTTGGAGCCATGGCTGGTTAGTGAAGTAAGGATTTCGGGAGACATAAAATTAGTCTCTGTGGTGGCCAGTGGTTTACCAACATCAGAGGATTTGGAGCATGTGATTGACTTAGAGGCACTCATCTCACCTCCTCTTCCTTCTCAAAGGCCATTGGATCTCTTCATAGGTGTTTTCTCTACAGCAAACAATTTTAAACGCAGGATGGCTGTTCGAAGAACTTGGATGCAGTACGCTGCAGTGCAATCTGGGCAAGTTGCTGTGCGCTTTTTCGTTGGTTTGGTAAGCACTGTCCTTGTTTTCAGTACAATAATCCTTATTCCAATTGTTATTTTGGTGGTAAATTAATAAACTGTAAAAAACTGTGCGGTTTGGCATACTTACAAAGAACTTACAATACAAATAAAAAGGCAAACCGCACAGTAAGTTGGACAGGACCCTCACATTTGTTAGGTCCTTTGCCGTCTTTTTCCAAAGATGCAATATAAAATAGGGTGCTTATGGTGCTAAACACTCAAATACATAGTTATCAGAACCAGACCAGACCGGCTGGTTCACCTAGTTGAACTAGCAACCGAATCATGAACCGGTACAGTTCAATTAATTTACCGAAAATGCATGTGAACTGGATGAACTGGCCGATTTTTTAAAAAACCGGTAAATCAATTTGCCGGTTCAACCGAAAAACCGTTGACCAACTTTGACTTTTTACCCTCTTTAAAAAATTTAATGTATTTGTAGCTCCCTAGAGCTAAACTTGGGAATTAAAGGGAGAATTAAGTAACACTTACCACTGTTCCACATGATTCCTTATGTTTTGGTTTGCAATATAAATTATATTTAAGGTAAAATATATTTAATTTATAACACCGGTTGAACTAGTAGTCTCACTGGTTTGATCTCCAGTTCGGCTCTGATAACTATGCTCAAATATGTGGGGTTTGGATTAATGTCAAAAGCACAAGATTTGGCTTCCTAGTTAATTTCAGGCACTGTTTGGTGGTAATCCTGTATACTGCAAAGCAGACTTTCACTATTACAAAACCTTCCCAAGTGGTTGGAATAAAGGCTTGGTGAGTGAAGTTTTTTTTTTTAGCTAGTTATGAGGTGTCAGGGTCCCTTAGTGCACCTGTCTAGTCCCTTGTCCCACACCCATCGGGCAACTACTGGGATAAACCCTTGGGGCTGGCCCCATGGGGGAGAACTCAAACTCAGGTCCTCGCTTCCTGAAGCGGGTTCCTGGCCATTTTGTTTATCCTTGGGGGTGAGTATTATTAGCTTCAACTTAACTGGACCCCAGGTTTCATTTTTATGTCTTTTGATTTCTATGATCTCTTTAAGTCCTGAAGATATTGGTTGTGTTATATTATCGTCTTATAGTATTAAGTTCTGTTGTGATGCAAACCTGTTGCTAAGTATTTTCCGATTACTGTGTCTGAGTTGTATTGCAGCATAAAAACCAGATGGTGAATGAGGAGCTCTGGAATGAGGCATTGACATATCGAGACATACAGCTTGTGCCATTTGTTGACTACTACAGCCTTATCACCTGGAAGACTCTAGCTATCTGCATCTTTGGGGTAATGTACTGTATTTCCTTAACAAGGAGAATTCTTTGATTCATTGTCATTGACCTCATCTCTCGGACAGACTGAGGTGGTCTCTGCAAAGTTTGTCATGAAGACAGACGATGATGCATTTGTTCGTGTCGACGAAGTGCTGGCTTCTTTGAACAGGATCAATGTGACTCGTGGGTTGCTTTATGGTCTCATCAACTCTGATTCGCATCCTCATCGGAATCCTGATAGCAAGTGGTATATTAGTAATGAGGTAACTCTTTTCTCAATTTCATACTTTAACTTTTATTAGCAAATTTGTAGTTTCAGTTCCTTCAGAGTGGAATTTCATTTAGAACGATCAATGCTGCTTTTTTCTTTTTGAGGAAAGATGAAACTTCAAAGTAAAGGGTAAAAAAGTCTATGCAGTAGTATTGACTAAATTGAAACCAGAAAAAGAGACCATGAAAAAGCTTCATTACATGAATGCAACGTCAGAAAATATTAAGAATTTTACAAGAATTTTGTGAATGATTTATAGTTATCTACATTAGTCTTTACGATCTGTAACTCCTTTGAAAATTAGGGCATGATTTACTTGCAAAACCTTTTTGAACCAAACCACATCCAATGACCCCATGTCTGAACCACAAATATTTCCAGTCCAAAAAATTCATCAAATATGTCTGATATTGACTGCGTTTTGTATGGACCAAATGGCAAAAAGGCTGAATATATAAAATAAGTCATTATGCCCCTCCAACTTTTTCTCATATTTCAATGTCATCCCTCAACTTCAATTTCTTCTATTTAACACCTTCAACTTTTAAAAATAAGTCAATATGGTCCAACATTTGAAAATAAGTAAGAAAATTAAAATTAATTACACTTTGGCCCTCTAAATTATGACTTAATATCACTTTACCCCATTAAATTATAATTATTACATTTTCACCCTCATAAAATACAAAGTTGGGGGGTTGTGTTTGGTCAAAATTCTGTACTAATCTTTGAAGCAAATAGAAAAAAAATGATTTCATGGCTGTGAAATGTTATAACCCCTCTCAAAATGCCTATGAAAATGACCAAAATAATCCATAAAATCTTGTCTTAGTTGACCACAAATGATTGGCCTTGCCAATATCAAGGATATTTTTTTAAACTACACATTTGTTAAATCCTACAAGTATTAATATGTTTGTTTTATTAGCAGTGTTAACACAAACTTTAATTCTAATAGTTTAATGGTGAAAGCATTAACTCTTTTTTAGTTTAGCAGGTAAAGTGAAACTGAATCATAGTTGGGAGAATCAAAGTATAATTAATCTTTAATTTCTTCAGTTATTTTAATATGTTGGACTGTATAGACTAATTTTTAAAAGTTGGAGGGCTTAAATAGAAGAAATTAAAGTTGAGTAATGACATTGAAATCTGAGGCAAAATTGGAGGGACAAAATGATGGTTTACCCAAAAAAACTTTTTATAAAATAAAAGAACCAAGTACAAAAGCTGATCACTTGCAAAAAAACTACAATAATACTCTCAATTTTGTCTCTAAGCCTGCTCTCTCTTTCAGATATGTCAAAGGGCCAAAACATTTCTTAACCAATATTATGTCTTGCTGAAAAGCACAATCAGCTTTGTGTTTGGCTGACCCGTATGGTGAGAAATACATACAAGCCATCAAGTTTGAGTCTATTCTTGAAATTTTCCCACTGGACTGGGATTAACTTGGAAATTAGGGTTAACTAACCAGATGTTGGGTGGCACATGTCCAGTTTTCTATATGTATACATGATGTAATTAAGGAGCTGCAAATCATATAACACCGTCTTTTGCTAATTGCTTATAATGACTTTCTCCCTCTACTTTTCTGCGTTGCTTAAGGAATGGCGTGATGAGAGGTACCCTCCTTGGGCACATGGCCCTGGTTATGTTGTGTCAAGTGACATAGCAAATGCAGTCTACAAGGCGCATAAAAAAGGACACTTGAAGGTAAAGAAAATATCAACTTGTTCTTCCTACCTTTTTTTTTTTTTTCTTCTTTGTAACTTAAGTTTGCAGCATATTCGTGTTTCACACTGTAAATCCCGTATTATGGGTGTGTCTTAACTTAGTTTCAAAGACATTTTTGCTATACTGGACTCTGTGATAACCTAACAGATGCAGATATCTAAATCTGAAGATATACTTGATGCTACAGATGTTCAAGCTAGAAGATGTGGCAATGGGCATCTGGATTGCAGATATGAAGAAGGGAGGTTTGGAAGTGAGGTATGAGAAGGAAGATAGGATTTTTAACGAGGGGTGTAGAGATGGTTATGTTGTTGCCCACTACCAAGCTCCAAGGGAGATGCTGTGTCTATGGCAGAAGCTGCAAGAAACAAAACGCGCTAGATGCTGTGGCAAATGATAAACACAATTATACGAGTCATTTTAGCTTTTGACGACTACATTAGCTCAGAGAAACATCTTGGTTTCTGGCCTGTAACAGAGATTCAACTGACTTGAGATAGCAAAGGACGAAGCGGGTGTCAGTTATACAAAAGCAGTACGTACCCTTTTACAACTAGGAATTTCATGTAGTAAAGCATGTTGGCAGGCACTGATCTGTAACATATGTGGAGAGAGAGGGAGAGAGAGCTGTGCATTGTATAGAGTATGCTCAGGAATAGCATGTTGCTAGGGCCACAGGCCCAGATGACAACTTCATTTGTGATCATTTACACCCATATGTTTCTATTTGATGCATCGTTCTCTTTCAAAGCTATTCTCTTAATTGTCTGCTCTGTTTCTCCCTTCTGAGATCATTCATTGGATGTGCTAAAGTCTTTAACATAGCAAGGAGTTTTGAGAACGTTTTTGTCTTTTTTTTCTTTTTTTATGGTCTAAGAGAACTTATTTGTCAAAAAAAAAAAAAAGAAAGAGAGAAAAAAGAATATATTGGGTTGTTTTGATTGATCCAACAAGTGTTTAGAGTTCGCTCTGGAAACATTATAAGAAAGAGAACAGATTATTATGCTTTATCTTTGCGTTTATGTTAATGGCATGTTTGTATTTATATTGGGTTGCTTTGTATTTATATTGTAGACAAATTGGTTTCTTTTTTCTTTTTGATTTTGCAAAGATAATGAAATAAAAGTGCAAGAAAAATCACTCTCCTCGTTTGAAATTAGAAGAAAATGAAAAAAATTAAAAGAAAAACAACTATCTTGTTTTTATTCGCCCTTTTTTTTCTTTTTCCTCCTTAATTAGAAACCAAATTAAGAAGGGAAGGAACATTATTATTTTCCATTCTTCCAAACAAGTTGTAAGATATTTGTGTTCTTTTTCAAGAGAGGAAAATTCAGTGTCAACTAACAAGTTGAATAATGGAATCTGTAGAGTTAACGCCTAAATAAGAGTTATTTTAAAACTTATTTTTTAATTCTTAGTTGTTTTATACTTATTTACCAACCTCAAACTGCCTAAGAAATTATGTTTTAAAGACAGAATCTGCTACAAACTTTAAGCAATCTACTATAAACTTTAAACTTCAAAAGTAGTGCCTTTGAAACACTTATCGAACAATTTGATTTTGTTAAATAAATTTAAGATTACATGGGTATAAAAAAATAAGTATAAAAACAATATTCTTTTTGTAATAAATTCGGGTTTTGTAAGGTGATTCCAAACAATCAAGACCCACAAGTTTTCAACCATAATAATATTGAATGAGATATGCTAGCATCAACTGTGACCGTGTGTCACATTCCACTTGGCATGATTCATCAATTTTGATGGGGTCACAATGTCGTGACATGCATCAACGGGCGCTGATTAGTAAGCGGGCTGATGCGAGGAAAAATTATGGAGCATGGAAAAATTTCTGCTGATGCAAGAGTTGCCCATATTGAATATTGATGACATATTAGTATGGTCTACAGGGACAATAGTGAAACCGTCACTATGATTCTTCCCCTGGGAAAAATTCACGCAAGCTGAGAAGGACTGCAATAGAGATAAACATCAAAAAACTGTATGGTAAGCAACAGCACATAGAATTCTAGATCCTTCCACAACCTTCCTGTGGGCACACCTCTTCCATTATATGCCAACTCCAATCCGACCTTTCAAAATCGCATTTTACTGCCTGCTGGTTGACACCCACACTCTCTCTCTCTCTCTAAAGCCCTCCGCTCTTTCTCTCTCTAGAATCCACAACCCACCATGGCCTCTGAATCAGAGGTGAATGAGCCATCTTTGCTAGAGCGTTTGATAAGTTCCAGAAACAGAGACCTGTCTCTGTTCCTACCCATCATCTTAGGCCTCACAAACGGAGCAAATTCAACCAACCCAAGACCAGACTCAACTGACCCAGATCAAGAAACACCAACGCCAGGTGAGTCACGAGGCCGGATCATCCTCATCAACTCTTTGACACAAGGAATGGTGGTGATCGAGGGCAGCTCTTCAAGGTTGGATTCTCTGCTCCGCGACCTACTGAGCAAGGATGGTCAACCACCAGCTTCCAGGTCATCCATAGAAGCCATGCCCAGTGTGGAGATTAGTGGGGAAGACGAAGGGGGAGAGTGTGTGGTTTGCTTGGAGGATTGGGAGGTTGGTGGGTTGGCCAAAGAAATGCCCTGTAAGCACAGGTTTCATGGGGAGTGCATAGAGAAGTGGTTAGGGATTCATGGGTCTTGCCCTGTTTGTAGGTATAGGATGCCTGTGGATGATGAAGATGTGATCAAAAAAAGTGGTGCTGGTGGTGATGGTGATGAGAGAGAAAGGAGGAGAGAGATTTGGGTTAATTTTTCCCTCAACAGAGATTGGAATGGGGAATCAGATCAGACACCTAGTAACGACTTTAATGACTCATCAAGTCCTTCTGGATCTGATCATCAAATGGAGGGTTAAACACATATTTTTTCAAAGATTTTTGTTTCTTTTTCTTTTTTTTTTTTTTTAAATTTTGGAAGAACATGTACAAAGAGAAAGACTTTCATATTTTTCTTTCTCCCTCCCCCATCCTTTTTATTTTCTTTTATCCTTATCCAGCTATGAATAAATTACAGGTTTTTCATAATGATCCCAAGTAGTTGGCTGAGTCTTTACATTATTGTTAATGGTATTTACAATTACAAGTGATCTGTTGGTACCATGGAAATAGTAAAAGTAAATCTGAATTGTCGTCGCAGGAACAAGGCTAAACAAGATTTGCACATCCAATCTCGATTACTTGGGACAAAATTTTGGAGTTAGAGATCATTCCAAGAATCGAAAGCTGATCTTGATTTAATAATTCCAAGTACCTGATGCAAATTGTTCAAGTTCTTCAGAATTTAAAAGAGCTTGCTATGGATCTTCTGGGCACAAAGGCATCTTTCTTTTCTTGTAGACCTGGATCCCCTGTCATCATCCTGTTAGCACCGAGGAACCCAGTGAGTGTGTGTACATTGTGAATCGGAGGAAATGTTGAGATATTGCTACTCTCAGTCCCTGGACCCCTAAAACCTTTAATCATTATCTACTATTGAACTGGTTGCGAGACAATAATGACGATAGTTCTCAACTCATTTTCATTGGGCCTGTTGGGTGGTTTGAAGAGTCATTGATTCTGACCTTGCAACTTTCCCGACTAAAGTAACTTATCCTTGCCAATCCAACTCACCTCTTGTTTGATAATTAAATTTCAATGTAGGGTTCCCAATGGCTTTGTTTTGTTCAAACGGAGACACGACGTCTCAAGACAATTTGAGCGGTAAGTAATTTTAAATGAGATTTTTTTATATTTTTAGTTTATAAAATAATTTTTTTGATAAAATAAATATTTTTTTTAAAAATTTTCGGTATACTAACTTTTGGTCTTCTTTTAATGGGCTTTTTTTAGTTAGAAGATATATATATATATATATTTAATTAGTATAGTCGATTTCAAGATCATTTTTATAAAATATTTTTTTTTGTCTGTACTGAGACGTTTTTTGACGCTTTGTTTGCTATTTGAATTTTCGATTGAAAAAGTAAAAGAAAAAAAAAAGTGAAAAAAAAGATAACAAATAAAATAATACTTTTATTCTCTTTTCCTTTATGTTTTTCTTATCCTTTATTTTTACTGAAAGTCAGGGTTCTAAACGGAGCATTAAAAAAAAATTTGTAAAAATCATATAGAGCTTTGATTATAGTATATAAGGTTTAGAAAACAATTGAGGTCTACACTTTATTATTGATTAAAGTGATGTTTTTTCTCCCTTAGGTTTAACTAGTGTAGTTGATTTTAGGTTTTCTTTTTTTAACAAGTATTTTTTTCTTATCCAAAATGAAACTCTTTGTAAAAAGAGATGAAAAAAATTACATAAGACCGATACTATAACCTATGAAGATTTTCAAAATTGGAGACGTTAAAAAATTAAGTGCCTAAAGCGAGCGCCTTTCTGGGTAACCCTAGAGCAGGAACTAAATGGAGATATCCCCTTTTGGCTGTGGAAATGCAATTTGGCTACAATGGCATTCCACTTGTATTGAGACTTATAGTTAGGATTTGTGCCTCGACAATGGGCTTGAAGTCCTTTGCCATTTAGCAACACTTTTGAGAGGACTCTCGTTGCTAAGTTTGCAACTACAAATAATGTTTTAAGAGCACTGAATAATTTCTCTTACAGAAGGACTGAATAATTTCTCGGAGCTGAGTCATTGTTGATGGGAATTTGAAGTTCTATTGTTGCTTGGAGAATTCAACGCTGCTTCATGAATGGCAGGATTGCTTCTCAAATCCACATCATGCTGCTGGTTTAATAAGCTTCATGGACTTGGCGGCTCTGCCATCTATTGATGAATCTCATAATTGAGATAGCGAGTTTACTTTTGTAGGTACCCGCGGGTTCTACGCGACACCCTATTTGTTCACCTGGAGAATTATGTGAGTCCTTTGAGTATCTCAAAGTTAAATATGGGTCAAATTATGTCTGAACAAATCAGCGCAGTGTCTTTACTTGTACGGTTTCGGCCAAAACAAGTACCTGTGTAAGACAGGCTGTACGCCTAGCATGCCTCAAGACTCTACGTCTCACTATCTAACAGGCTCAAGCACTTAACTTTTTAACTCATTCTCGCTCGGGACCCCTTTCCATCGGTAGTGAAACAGATGCTAGAATCAAAGGGACCATTGAGCCGCGTATTTCACGAGCTCGCGGGGGACCAGTCCCATCAACCAGCTAAGAAAGAGAGATCTACCTTTCGAATCACTCAAATATCGTATCTTAAGCATTAAATACTGATTCGACGTACATTTAATACAATAAACACGTGGCGAGCTGTGACTGGACAAGTGTCTGACGCTATAGTAGAGTGTACATCCAATCACCCACCGCAGTCCGGACATGGCCTCTCCATGGTGGGGCTCAGGCCTGTCCAGTCGAGGGGCGCCACTTGTCCACACAGTGTCAATCACTACTCACTATAAATACTCTCAGCGCATTTATGGCAAATAGAGACAACTTAATCACATTTATTACAGAATCTACCACAGGCTCGTGAATCTCTTTCTCTCTTGTCTACTCTTAGTTTTCACCCCTCCACAGCCGGGAGACTCGAGTGAGCCATCTTCAATGATTGCCAGCACTCCCATACGGACTCTCGCCTTGGTCAACCCTAGACTCTTGGTCCACACATACAAACAACTTTGAACACTACCTAGCCTTTGATAGCACCAGCTCCTTTACCATAAACTACAGTAGCTCCAGTGCAAGACTATCCCTTCAATGCGTGCGGATCCTCCAAGCATTCTTGCTCTGTTTCTTTGGTAACTCAAATCTTTGGACATCAATCTTTGGGGGATTTCAAGTTTGGATCAATCATTGATTCAAAACTTGATTTTAGTTCAGAATTTTTTTTCTTGTGGAGTCAGGTTGGATAGTCATTCATTACCTGAATTGAAAAGATTGGGTTGAGCTCTGGTCGGATTGGATTTGAGTTGGGTGAAGAAAACAAATTTTTAGTGTAAGATTATCGGATTGGGTCAGGTTGATCGGATTGGATTAAAAAAATAAAAACTCGACATAGGAATTAAATATAATCGGATTTGAGGAAATTCACCTGTTATTCCCCATAAGATAATTAGTTTGGTGTCAATTTGATGTCACGTCGGGCTTTTTTATAACAGTCCTAATAAGAACTATCCCTTGGACACTGTCGTCACAGGTAGGGTGCAGCTGCTGAGACTTGCCAACCTCGAGACTTTTCACCAGAAGTGATGCGAGGGAGTCTTTTCCTACAATGTACAAGCCTTCAACTGTAACGACATGTTTTGATTTCGGATTTATCAAAGAAAAATAAAAACACAAGAAAAATGTGAGGGAAAAGACAAAGAAATGAGAAATTTAAAATCTTTACTTATTTTGTTTATTTTATGTTATTTTGCCTTCCACTTGTTCTCACAATCAAAATATAAGACAGTAATTTTATATTATTTATTTTTTCTTTTTTCTCAACAAATTTGAGAGCCAAACACATCGTAAATGTAAGTTGAGAGAAGACAGCAATCTGACCTTCAGATGTTGTAGAAAAAGGTTAATGTGCGAGAAGATTAATAATGCCTTGAGGTACCCACAAATGGTTTGTGCATCTGCTGTGTCTGGTAATTCTCCGTTCTTTTGCAGAGGAATGACATTATTGATTAACCTATGTGGGTTCTATTATTAGTCTCTTAGTCAGCTATGTAATTATGCTCTCCAGGCCCATGGTTTTAGCCAATGATTCTTTGTTTCTTGTCAGGCATCCCATTGTTGTATATTTCCCCCCCTTCCTGTAGTTTTTTCCTTAGACAAGGTTGTAGTTTTCTTGGCAGACATTCTCTGCCTGAGCTGCCTCGACTGTCTCATAACCAGTATGGAGTTACTAAAAAGAATTTTCCAAGCATAAAAGATACCATGTTCCAAATTAAAAAGCTCTGTAACCAGATGATCAAGATTACACTTTAATATTAATGACGCCAGGGATTGACAGGATCTGTATGTAACTTTTTTAGAATTTACTCATTGGCATGGATATCCTAGATCAATCTTTGAATTTGTTGTTAACCAAGACTGATCAACAGAAGAATAGATTCTAGATGAACTGTATCAGATTTATGAATAATATCCTAAGAGTTGGCTGTTTCACAGAGAGAGAGAGAGAGAGAGAGAGAGAGAGAGAGAGAGAGAGAGTACAACAGAATATTTTAACCTTTCAATATGGATATACTTCCGAATGTGATTTGGGGTTCAATACACAGCAAAATATACGTAATTTTTACTTAATCCCATCTGCTATCAATTTCTCATATCATTGAATATGTCCTTACAATTGCTCCCTTTCAGTTCAAGTCTATTGCTTTTGGACCTGAATCAAAGTCAGTCAGTCATATATATACTGTTCAGATCAAAGGTCTCCACTAATCCAAACTCTCTCAATTGGTCACCAGTTCTCTGTGTGACTGTCGCTGAGCGTTTACCAGACGATTGTGCAGCACAATTACCATCAGAAATGGTGCTCCCACTTCTCTTCCTTCCTTGATTGTTTGGTACACCCTTTTCCTTGGGCCTTGGATGCAGATCCATTAGTGAGAGTACAACAGTATTGCCATTAGCCTTATTGGCATTGGCATCTCCACTCTCATGCTTGGATTGCTTCTTTTCCGTTTGTCCTGAGCTCTCGGATGATGTTAAGGAGCTTTCAAGTGAACATCCTATGCCACCCATTGGATTCTTTTCCATATCTTTTAAGCTCGAGGCTCCAATATCCGTCAATACAGATAACGAAGAACTTGGGCCCCCATTGTCAACCATTGAGACCAACTCAGCTAATTCAGCTTTTGCAAGTTCCACTCCAACAGAAGAAGAATTATACTCAACAAGTGTTTCTTGTGCTTTCTTGAGTACTGACTGTAAATATTTTCCTTGAGCTTCAATTCGCAGCTGCAAATGTCTCTGCACCTGAGAAAAAATTTGAATCTACGGATCTTTACCAAGAACAGAAAGGAATGAGAAAGGGTAGATATTGAATTGAGTTTAACCTCAATTTGTTCATGAAGTTTCCTCTGCACCTCCATTTGCATTTGTAGAGACTGAGCTATCTGCAAACTTCTGTCACACACAACCCTTAATCAGTAGATGCCTTTTTCTTGATATAATTCACATCCTAATTCATACAACACAACAGGTAACTATGTGTAACAATTATTACTCATTAATCTGATTCTGGGTTTCATCGCCAACTTCCCCACTGAAATAAGCATCTCTTCTCTGATTCATTTTGTAGTCTGCAGCAAAGAAAAAACTAATCAATACCCATCAAAAACTTTCATAACCTTTACAGTTTCATAATCTTATCCATTATGCTCACCTTCTTGCTTATTGTCATGACGGGTTTCTGATTGTTGACTTTTCCCCAGCCTGTATTTCTGCAGCAAAGAAAACCAATATACTTATTTCTCTCTATATGGTATGTGTAACAAAGATTGCTAAGCTTATTGCAAAACCAGAAAGAAAGAATTGCCTGTAAATGGCTCTTTAGGTGGTACAAGGTAAGTCCAGGAAGGCCCATCATCCTCATCAAGGTTTTAGGTGTTGCCTCTGCACATATATAAACATCCAGGGCATTAGAATATACAATTATACATGGATCTTATATTGTATGAAAAACAATATGGAGTGATCATAAAGCTTGTACACATAACTGTCCGCTCCTCCAAGCTGAGCGACTGCATCGGCAAATCGCTGGTGAAGTTCTGGAGTCCATTTTAGCCTTGGCTTTGCATCACTGGATAAAACCAAGCTGTTATCATGGTTTTGCATATGTTGATGATCCATTTCTGTTTTATGGCTTTGCATCAATGGATAAGATCATAAATGTATATAGTGCTTTTGATCCTTCCAGCTTTGCTTCAATATGTGGCAGCTGTAGTTCTCTTTATAATTGGGAGTTGTTGGCATGTACTATGTTCTCACTCCATATCTGGAAACATTAGTGGGGTTATGTTGGGGGAATATATGCCATGAGCTGTGGCTCTTCCTTTCTCTCATTTCCCATTTCCACATCAACTTTCTTTTTTTCCAAGTTTTTCCATTTTTCTTCTTTATTTTTTTATTTATTCTTTGACTTGAAAGGGGTGGAGAGAATCTCTGATGCAGCAAAAACAGAGAAAGCAACACAGTTCAATTTGAGTCTCAAAAGGAGAGAAAAGAGGAAAAGTGTCTGGTTTGTTTTTATCTTGCTGTTTTCCCTCTCTCTCTCTCTCTCTCTCTCTCTCTATATATATATATATATATATGTATATATATTCCCTGGTGAAATAGGTACCCCACCATGATGAATAATGGTTACTACTTTTCTAAAAACTCTGAGAAGCTTTGAAAGGGAGAAAAAATAATGGAATTGCTTTAATGGATATTTCTTTTGAGTGACTGAAAGGGAAAACCATATGAGTCTTTATTTCTTTAAATTTTTCCTTTTCCTTTTCCTTCTTTTATCATTTCTTTTTTGAGGAGGGTGTGGTGGGATTGGCAGATTCTTTTTGTTCTTTGTAGGGATGGAGGAATCAAAGAATCTAGCATTAGATTTTTGGACAAACTTGCCGTGCTTATGTTATAAAGAAGTAACTACAAAAAGTAAGCCATCCAATTGGTCATTTATCCCAAATTAATTTGAAATTCCATGTAATAACTAATTACTGCTTAATATCCTTCCTAGCAATCACTTATGAAAAAAACATGGTTATGGATTAAATGTCTGGTCTAAAAGATCCCAACGACCAATAAGTAATTGAACAAGAGAAGACCAGCCATGGATTTTTCTTCTGCCAGTGAATGAAGATGATTCAACTATAAACAGGATTACCCATCACATTGAGGTAAATTATAGAAACTACCTGCTCAAATTGATCTGGCATCCTATGAGAGCTGTGGTACAATCATAGAAACCACTATGAGTAGCGAGCAAAGCTTTTCTCAAGCAGAGAGTGAAGTTTAGGGCATGACAAAAGGTCTACATTGTTCATGGCTATCTGCTTTCTTCTGATATGAAAGCAATCCACAGGACCCATTCTGCATAAAAGTCCTGCAACAACTATATTCCAAAGGGTTAGCTTTTTTAAGTCTCTTATCCACATCCACACTGAAATGAAGAAATAAATTTTCACCAAAGATTTTTTTTTTAAGAAAAAAAGGGGAAAAAAAGAGGGAAGGAAGGCCACAATGGAGACCAACAAATCGTTAAAGTTAATTAAATCAGATTGATCTTTGGATTTCTTTGGTTGCAGACAACAGTTTGATCGCTGGAATCAAAATCAAATGATTGATTTCCAAAGCATTACCATCTCAGTGCCATGTATTCAGCTGGTCTGCTGCTTTGAGTAGAAAAACATTAGGACTTAAAAAGATCAGATACTAAGTATTAAATTAAAGAAGATATAGAAGATAAGTTTACCAAACTACAGATAGTCTTCATGAATGCCTTGATGTAAGTATATGTATATCACTATATCGACTGTTATTAGTGCAAGATTCAAACCGTTACCTGCATGATCTTTTGGTATAATGGCTATTCAAACCAATGCACAGGTATAAGTTTACCACCATCTTCAATGTAAATTTGACTTGAAAGATCTGAAAGGTAAATCCAACAAGCAGTGGGTCCAGTCTCACAGAAAGGAGTTTATCATTTTGCATGTCCATCCAACTAATATTCCTTATTGGCAAGCTCAGACTTAATATTATTATTCGGGAATTATATCAATATATGTGGCCCGAATGTTTGAAAAACAAGAAAAGAAGGGCTATTGATGTACCTTTCTCTTTAACCAGCTGCTGTACTTGAAGCTCCTTTCATGCTTTAATATGTTCCATAACAAGTAAAGGAGATTCCAGGATGATGCCAAACAACCCCTTGGTATTTTTAGGTCAGTATAGCAGAAGGTCCAGTGAATCAAAAGTCATTTAAACAAAGTTGCCTCATCAATTATTATTCTTTAAGGGACCCCATTAGACAGATCTTACATATCCAAAAGCATGGAAAGAAGATGAGAGAAGAATATGGCCTTCAGGAATCAGGAAAAGGGAAACAAAAGGAACTAGTCACCATCCCACCAAAGAATAATTGAAATTTAACACTGCTATGTTATGCATACAGCATAATTGCTTACTGAAAGTGACGTGAGCACTATGTCAGGTATTGATTTCTATCTCTAATTTCTGTTCTTGTTGCTCATTTTCTGTCTCCAAATTATCTCAGTAAATTTTCTTTTCTGAGAAAGAGAGGAATAAGAATGAAGCACCAGTTCACCACGTGGGCCAACTGGAAAGGGGCAGGTGCAGGATTCCAATACTGATTATGAAATAGCTGTGTGTATAACTCAGAAAAACTATTTAAAAGAAAGAAAAAAATTAAAACAAAATGGAATGAAGCACTATGTTCAACTGCTTTATCACCTACTATTCTGAGTGTACCTGAGAACAACATTGGCTAAATGATCTAATCTTCCAATCAAGAACCTGAGTACATGTATAAGTTTAAAGAGATTAGAGCTAATCATTTGAAAAGACAAGCATGATGTTTTCAATTGCCAAGGGCCTCATTTGGGTTATGTCCCATCATGGAGGTGGCATAGCATTATGCCCAAGTGTTTACTGAAGATGTGAGATTTCAGGTAGATATTAGGCTGTGGGAAAGAAGATTGAAATTGAAATTTTGCTGATGCATTTTACTTCTTTTTTTTTTTTTAACTTCCCCCCCCCCCTCTCTACATATGGCTTATAAGTAGGAGATATGTCACCATTCTGAATCAATATACAGAACCCCAAACTTCCTCAAACAGTGATGTCCTATGAGGCTATGACTAGAATATGTGTATTAGGCACATCTTTGTCCAAGACCCCACATATTGATAAGAAAGACAAAATAGAATCATGCAGAAATATTCCCTCAAATAATTTGGACAAAACTTACTAATTTCTGAATAAAACATCACACCAACCCCTTGTGCTCTCGTTGACAGGACTCAATCCAGAACACAGCATGGTTGAGCTGCATAGAGAAATTTAGCAAGAAGTGGCATTACTATACAGAACCGTAGCAAAGGTATCACTGGAAGTTAATATTGGAGACTCTAGTTTTTTATTTTATAAAAAAAATTAAATAAAAGATAGATAGGAAGATTTAACATTTGACCATTTCAATTTAACAAAGTTACAGAAAAAGAACTTCGGTGGATTTGTTGGTTTTTATGAGCTGCCAGATGGTGTAAGGAGCAAGAACAGGTCAGGAAGCGCATTGCAGAACTTATTCTGGCAGGATGGTATTTGGCCCTTTCTAGCTGTTTTTAACTGAAAACCACGCTCTCTGCTTATTCTTCAGTCTTTAATTTCGTCTTTATTGCTTAGCAAAATAAAAGATTTTTAAACAAATTAGAAACGACTCCTTTTCTTTTAAGGGAGAGGAAAGCATACAGGTAACTAAACTTCAGTCTTAGGATCCCAAACATGTCAGTAAATAAAATTCAAGTGGATCAAAGTCAAAGGGTTGTTGTGATGTGAGATTTCAATTGATCCAAAGCAAAATAGCTCAGCAAACAGTTTTCTGGCCTTAGAACAAGGTTTTCACCTTATTGGTTTCGAAATTGCAAATATATACAACTACAGTTGTGAGAACATTATTCCTAAAATGGAAGTAAAGAGAAGACAAAGCAAAATTATTAGTCTTTCAATAATTTGGGGCTATGATGGTACTTGCATGATTAAAAAGCTTACTTTCTTGTTCACCAACTTCTTGAAAACTAAAAAGCACAAGGAGACAAGCCTTCTTTCTCCCCCTCATTGTACCACTTCTCCAACTAAACATTAAATCTAGCATTGCAGCAAAATGACCCAGACATCCCAGAATTAGTCAGAGTAACAACCTTAGAAGGAACCTAGATTCCTTTCCAAGGTAAAACCCCTATTTCACAAGTTAACCAAAACCCTGTACCATGAATCACCTCAAACCTCCCGTTCAAAGACCCTCTTCCACCCACCTCATCATCCCCCAACACCAAGAAACCACCCTGTACAGTGTTTCCAGATCTCCACTGCCCACTCCTCTTCCTAGTCTTGTATTGAACTCCATGTAATTTCCCAGCAAGAAATGCTACAATACTTTATCACCCAATGCCTTTCCAAGGACCAACACCACAAGGACAATTTCATCTCTACCACAACGATCAAAAAAATCTCTTGTTCAGAGGCAAATCCAAACTTTTTAAGACCAGCTTGGCGAAGCAGTATCCCACCACCATCCTAACTCCCAATGCAGGGACTAGAGACCTGGTTTGGGCCAGGGGCGGCACAAGCATTAAGCAAGCAAAGCACTTGCTTTAGGCCCCAAGTTTTTAAAGGCCCCAAAATTTTGTAATCTCTATATATTAAAGACTCTGTATAATTCAGACATATTTTTTGAAAAAAAAAAAGCTTCAGTTCAAGTGTGAAGAAGACCCATAAGAAAATAAAAGAGAAGGTCTCAGTCCTAAAAAGAAAAAAGACCCATAATAAAAGGAAAAAAAAACCTAAATTAACTACAGTAGTTAACTTGAAATTTTTTTTTAACTATGTGCCATTTTGTCAATATAAAGAGGTCAAAAGTCTAATCAATACAACTTTCTCTCTAATATATAAATGTTCAAAAGTTTAAACCCTCACTACACATTCTTTTTTGAACAACTACAAAGTTTCAAACTAAAAAAGAAATTGATAAATCTTACCAAAGCATCATCAAACCGCTTATTGAGATAACTTTTTTAATCTTTTATAAATAGATCTTTGTTTGATTTCTCTTCTATCAAAATCTATTTGATCTCTATTTGATTTTGTGGGTTATCTATGTATTTATGAAATATTATTTCATCTACTAAATAAATTTTTATTATGTTTCTTGAGATGTTAAATTGAACAAGGTGTATTTTTTTTCTTTTGTTGTTTGTGGGTTATCTAGAGACAGTCACTATGGTAAAATTCAAAAAAATATTTTTTTATTCTGTTGGTTCTAATTTTTTATTTTGTTGGTTCGATCAATTTTGATTGAGAAATAATAGTAGAATAGTACCGATACAATATAAATTTTTTTTCCCAAGAAAGCATCATCTAAAATTATCGCCTTAGGCCTTCAATTGTCTTGAGCCGGCCCTATTTGGGGAAGCAACAACCCAAGCATGGGTTAGGCGATACTTCAAGAGTATTGACCTTTTCCCGAATCCCATCCACACTCTCATGCTGCCTTTAAATTAATAACCCAACAAAGGAAAAATATTATTAACTACAAGGGATTGTAAAGAAGAATACAAATTTCATAGCTAATATAACACTCTACACAATTAAGATGAATGAAAATCGAAAAACCAAATTATACTCGTGTTAGCCACATAATAAGACATAGATAAAAGAAGACAGTTTATACATTCAATGCTAGTGGATCTTACAAGGTTAATGGTCTTTCATTTGTCTAAACAGAATGTTGGTAAGAGGAGAATGATATTCATATACGAATTTATTCCATCTTAGACACTAATCTTGTACACATCCTTCCATCACAATTTCAAATAAATTCCTCTACATTGTGAAAGCCGCCCCAATCCTTATCGCTGCATTTCTTACTAACACATCTTGAAACCGCCCAAAATAGCTAATCACAAAAGGGTAGACATTTTTATATATACACTTTACACAACTCATCAATATCAACTAAAACCGAGAGGTCTGACAATTAGGGCAAAGTTGAATCTTTACCGAGAATTTTGAAAACAGGGTTGCTTTCTGATGCAGTGGAAACTATGTTTCTTTTCTTTTCTTTTTTCCTTTTTTCCCTTTTCTTTTTAGAAGAAACCAATACTAGGGTCGGTGAAACTCATTCAAGGGAATCTACAAGGGTTTTGTGTTGGTAAAAGAACCTGAGAGTTACATGGATAAACCATTTAAGCATAGAGATGATGAAACTTGATCGATGATACCCATCAAATCTTTAAGCAAGATAGAAACATACATACGGTAAACGTACATTAGATGATACAATTGAATGCAAAATTTCTAAACGAAGTCATAGGACAAAAAAAGAAAAAAAGAAAAAGAGGACTAATTGAATGAACCTGGAAGTTCAACAAAGCTTTGGCTCAAAACTGGTACTGTTTTCAGGTTTGGTTCCTTCTGTGAGTGTGTGTCCCTGACTCCCTGCTAAACTTTACATAGTAGTGTGCCAACCAGTAACTGCTATTGACAGAGCGCCACTGGCCACTTTCAAAGTGCTGCTTTGGAAAAAGTTACTTTTTCACTGGCAATAGGGATATTTTTTTATTTCTTCAAATTGTAAAAACAACAGAAGAAAAAAACAAAAAAACAAAAAAAAAGGACAAAAGGAAGGAAGTAAATTAACAAAAATAATTTTCTTACAGTTTTTTAATACAGAATTCTTGATAAGAATAATGTGACAGTTGCATTTTTAAGAAAATTAAATCACCTTAATGTGCCTTTTGCTTTAAAATGATAAGATCAAGACTAACCTCATAATTCTCTATTGATTTTTTGTCCGATTTTTTTGTTTGTATAGTATTATCCTTCAAATTTGAACAATTATTTCTGTCTAATTTTTAATGCATAATTTTTGTTTGTGTTAGAGAACTAGAAAGTTCTCTAATTTCACATCGGTTAGGATAAAGAACTAAACTCCTCTTCCATTCTATAAATAGAGACTTAACCTATGTAACTTAACTCATTACTTCACTTATCTATTCATTTACTACTTCAATCTTCTCTCTTGTAATTTTTCTTTACTTTATAATGCATTGTGATACACATGAGTTTTGTCTTTTCTAACATGGTATCAGAACCAAGGGAAAGTATACTCTGTGGTTACCCTTCAAGGGATCTTTCACATCAGAACTCCTAAGGTTCTCTTTCTCCTCTCTGGCCACCTTCTGGCCGTCCGGTAACTTTCAGGCCGTCCTCCCGTCAACTTCCGGCGACTTTCCAGCCGTTTTACGGCATCTCTCCGGCCATCCTCCGACAACCTTCTGGTGACTTTTCGACCAACTTTTGGCGATCCTCTGACGTCTTTACAGCCATCTTCTGGCAAACTCCGACCAATTTTTGCCCATCCTCCAGTCACTTTCCAGCCATCTTACGGCGTCACTCCAGTTGACCTCTAGCGTCCTTTTGACCATCCGCTTGTTGACCTGATCTGGCCATCCTTCGACTGATCTCCGGCGTCCCTCTAGTCATCCTTTAGCTAACCTTTGGTCATCCTCTGGCTGACCTTTGGCATCCCTCTAGCCACCTTCTAGCTAACCTAATCTGGCATCGCTCTGGCCATCTTCTGGCCAACTTCTGGCCGACTTCTGGCGTCCCTCCGGCCATTCTTCGGCCTACCTAATCTCACGTCCCTCTGGCCATCTTTCGGTCGACCTCCGGCGTCCCTTTGGCTATCTTCTGGCTGACCTGATTTCTTTCACTCATTTCTCTACTACTACTGCTACCTGTCTTCTCCTTCTACTGTGATTGTTGTCCCTCCGGCCATCCTGCGGCTGACCTGTGGCGTCCCTCTGGCCATCCCCTGACCGACCTCCAGTGTCCTTGTGGCCAACCTTCGGGTCGATCTCTGGCGTTATTCAGACCATCCTACCCCCTCACTCCGGCCGACCTCTGGCGTTTCTTCGGCCATCCTACGGTGTCCCTCTGACGTTTCTATCGTATCTTCTCCAAACTCAAGTAACTCTCTGTTTTTCCTATTTGAGTTTAAGGGAGGATATTAGAAAACTAGAAATTCTCTATCTCATATCAGTTAGGATAGAGAACTATACTCCTCTTCCATTCTATAAATAAAGATTTAATCTATGTAACTTAACTCATTACTTCACTTATCTCTTCATTTACTACTTTAATTTTCTCTCTTATAATCCTTCTTTGCTTTATATTATATTGTATTGTGATTACACTTGAGTCTTTGTTCCTAAGAGTTTGTATAGTGTTATTACTTTAAAATGTTTCTACTTCTACAGATTCAGGACCTTCTTCTCAATATTTTTAATGGTCGAATTTAAACAATTAGTAAAATTTTGATCCATTTGAGTTTAAGAGAAACTGTCAATAACAAAGTGGTTTAATGGCATCCGCTTGAAATATTTAAATATCTAAATTGTTGAGATATTGAGTTAGAACATGTTAGCGTTAAATATTCCATGTTTCTTCATTTAGAAAGAGAAAATCAAAGATCTTTTTCATGATATAAAGAAAGACCAATATGTGCGCGCGCGTGTGAGAGAGAGAGAGAGAGTATAGGGAGTCAATATGAGATGTCCATGATTTTACTACAAGGATGGCTTTTGGGTGCCTACGTTTTGAACTTTCATTCACACAACCTTTACTACAAGGATGGGTTTTGGTTGCCTACGCTTTGAACTTTTATTCACACAACCTAATACATTAAAGGTCCTCTGCATTCAAGCCACTTTCTCAAAAATGGCTGACATGTCAGAATGAATGACAACCATTAAACATGAAGTCTTCTTGCAATTATACGCATTCCATCAATGAAGATATAGAGTAAAAAAGTGAAAACACTATGTAACCCCTAGATTAATGATCTTCATTTCTTTTCTTTCATGTGATAATTCTTAACCACTAAGTGAAATTTGTTTTGATATGTGGCTCTTGACTTACAATTAGTCAATTCTAATTGTACATCATAGATTCAAAATTCTCTTTTTTTTTTTCCAAGTTGATATAAAGTCAAGTAGGGTTAGCACCAGCCTAAATTATGGCCATATCAAGAATTTGACTCTTCAATAGACCCTTCAACTCTGCATTCTTAGCCTTGCATGTCTTTCAGTCTACGATGTAAATTATCATGTTAACACAGTATAAGAGAAATTGGCCCAACTGCCTTTTAGTTATTTGATTAACTTGGTTTTATATCTGTACAAAATGCATTGCATGATGCAGATCAAAGCTAAGTGACTGACACCTCAGATCCACTTCCTCCACTTACATGTCTCTGCCTATCCTTTTTACCTTTGTATGAGACTTTAAGGTGTTTTGCCTGACATGTTCCTTTCAACACACCATGAAGTTGCAAAAACTAAGATGGCCCAAGTTATCAGAAAGGGTGTAAAAAGAAAAGAAAGTTGACTTACTATATATCAATGATTCATCATTGGCAATATTGAAGAGTAGGGTACATGGATTTCCAGCAGGATCCCAAGCTTAGCAGGTTTTCAATGATCCATTCCGTGGGGTGATTCATGAGATTTTCCAGTCACTGTACATCCAAAGATTAGGCTATTCCCGGCAAATATAAGAAGTGTGCAACTGCATTATCTTGCTTTTTATGGGTATATAAAAGGTAGCAGTTAGCTATGCCACAACCCCTTAGTAGCGGCGGAGCTAGAAAATATTTCTAAGAGGGGCAACCGTTAATAAAAATTGAAGAAATTTTTATATATACGTATAATGTATAGGCTATAATGTATAGGCTAATAGCGTATTTAACTTCTATATATAGGTATAATGTGTATAAGCTTAAATACATAATATATAATGAGATTTTTAATACAAAATAACTATTTAAGTGGGGTATTTATAAATTTTTAGAGGGGCAAACTGAGAAGTACATACATATTTTATGAATTATTAGTTAAAATGACATTCTTAAAAACTTAAGGGGGGCATTTACAAATTTCAGAGGAGACAAATTAAAAAAAAAATTCTAATTTATAGGCAAAAATACAATTCTTAAAAATTTGAGGGGCCACTTTCAGGCTCTGGACCTACATTGATTCCGCCCCTGCTGGTCAGGACGATAGGCTACACAGCAACAGGAACGAAGGGCAAGAGCAGAGCCCCCAGGTGAGACCTCTCTCAGAATCATGTAACAGGCTTATCAAGTCATAGACACAGTCATGGGACTAAAGTAGGGATAACCCCAACAAATGACTATGGGGGGACTTGAACACGAGCTTTTAAGATGAGGAGGACGAATTTTTACCATTGAACAATCCCTTGTTGGTGTATTATCTTGTTGATTAATACGCATTTTAACAAAGAGTTTGAACAGGCAGACCAAATACAGGTGTTATATATGTATGCACCCCGATAGAAGAATTGAAAGAAATCAAAGAACAAGAGAGAGTTTCCTTGAAGCAGAAATCCATGGAAGCTTGATTTCTAAGATCCATGAGAGAATTTGTTGTCTGCTACTCACACTGTCTCACCATTCACCACTGCACTTAGTTATAGACGCTTCACTAGACTCAAACTTAGTACATATTCCATCATTCCTACCACTAGCATAAAAAAATTATATACACTTGTAACTAAAACGATATATCTATATATAAATAATCAGACTTTGAGTTTCCTATGACTACGTACTAATTGTTATAATCATAAACGTTTTTACCTTTTTTTTTTAATATCAGATATGTTGCAGAGCTCCTCTCCTAAATTCCTAAAGCTATGGAATTTTCTAGCAACCGCAATGAATTGTAAATTGAAGCAAACTGGAATTCATTTTTTTTTCTTTCAATAAATGGAGTTCCAGTTAGATTCATATGCAGTTACATGCGTATTTATGATCATAGTATTGCCAATATACTTCTTTCATTAAACAGAACCAAACAATCAGTCATCATATTAAGCCTCTCTCTCTCTCTCTCTCTCTCTCTCTCTCTCTCTCTCTCTCTCTCTCTCTCTCTCTCTCTCTCTCTCTCTCTCTCTCTGTCTGTGAAGTCAAAAGTTTCACCTTATAATAATTTGGAGCCGCAAGGATCAGGTGCTCTAGGAAACTTTTTTTTTTTTTTGAACAAAAAGAAGATTAGTTTCAAGAAAATGGAACATTGGACCATGCTTCGTCATTTTCATCAAACCCCATTTGAATATCCAAAGGGTCGTCTAGTCAACCAAAAGATTTTTTAATATGGATTCTATCATGATAAAACAATTTCGTGCTTGCTCTCTTGAGAAAATCTAGGCATCTGCGAAAGGCTGGTCTTCTTTGATTTCCTCAGCACTGAAAATACAGTCTCACTTGTTAAAATGTCAAAATTAGAAAAAAAAAAAAGAATATATATATATATATATATATTAGTCCCGGTGTTGTTAGAAGCAAGTTTGAAAAGCATGATTAAATCAAACGGCGTTAACTTTTTCTCATGCAATAATCAGTAAACATTCTTATCATATAATACAAGATAGCAATATTGGCTATTATGTGACGTCAAACCAAACACAAATTGATTTTCTCACTCTTTATCTACACATAAAGAAAGCTTTTGGCCTCCCTCTCTCACAACAACACATAAAAGAGGATTGGATATCACAATCCATTTCACAAACATTCGTACATAAGATAGTACTAGGTTTCCAATCAATTTAGTCTCTCCCCGGCGGCAGCTTTGGAGTGTGGCGACGATTAGGTCCGGTTCCATAGTCGGGGACTTCAAAAATCATTCTCCCATTAATAATCTCTTCCATAATTTCCTCTGTGCTCATCTGTTTCCATTTTAGCACCAAGGAAAATGAAAAATGTGCATGTTAGATATATTTCAAGAGTACATTTTACAAATTAGTCAAATTGAAATTTTGGCATGCAAGTTACCTGGTTGGTGTCCTCAGCAGCCATAAAATCTTGATTTTCATGAAAAAGATGACTGGTCCCTGTAATTAGAACACAGATAACACATAATGAAATGAGAACAAGAACAAGGCCAACCAGTTCAATGTAGATAAAGTACGTGTTGAAGATTTACTTGATGCTATGACAGCATTCAAGGAGACAAGGTGAGAGAAAGCCATTAGAATCACTAGCACATGAAGAGCATTGCCTGCCATTTTCTATTACACTCTTTAACTAAGGATATGTGTAATGTGTGATATTCCTCACAGAGCTAGTCCTCTATTTATATATACTAGGGGTAGGGTACGCACATTGCTTGTGCAACTAGATAAAAAATAAAAGAACAAAAACCATACCCAACAAAAAAAGAAAAGTAAAGAAAAGAAACTATGTCGACGAAAAACTCTCATCCTTGCTACATCATTAACGCAGCAACAACTCTTGTTTAAAGTAGAAAAAAATAATAACAATTCCGTTGAAGAACCTGAAAACTCAGATTTTTTCTTCAAAGGTCAATTAAATTTAAGAGGTAACTGACAATTTGAGTTTCAAAGGTAAATTGCAAAGTCGTCAATGTGTGAGTGTTTAGATTTTTTCTTTTTTTTTCTTTTTGTCTCTTTTAGCCTTTTAGTTTTTATAAAGAACAATAATATGTACTGTAATTAATTATTTTTTGTATAACAATTATGAAAGCTTAAAAAGTTAACACCTGATTTGAATAGATTTTGGAGGATATTAACCCGGTATTCTCCCTATATATTAGAATATATATATATATATATATAGATAGAGGTTGCTGGAACTTTCGCATGTCATTTCACTGCACTAATTAAGTCAAAAAAGTTGAAAGATACCTCCCTGCTATGGAGGATTACCTAACTTAGACCCCTCTCCTTCCCATAAAGAAAGGCATATTTCCAGATTCTTGGAAGGAACCTACCATAGCTTTTAGGGGTTTTCATAAAAAGGCCAAATGTATGGGTCAGGTAGTGCTATGATTCAAGTGCCTTTGATGCATATGTTACATCTTTGGTTGGTGACTTTCCCAACACTGGTTTACGGTCTTCTGGTTAAATTCAGTGGAGCACATAATGAAATGTATATCAAGTCAAAAAAAAAAAAAAAATAGTATGAAAAAGCAGAACCCACCATGGAAGTGGAAGGTGACATGAGAAAGATAGATATTGCAACTGTAGTATAGTCTGGTTTTTCCTCCAAATTTCAAGTCAAGAGGCCTTAATTGGAGATGCTTTATTTTATTTTAGTTTTCTTTTTTCAAGAGGGAATTCAAAGTTTGTACATGGATAAAGAAAGTAGACAGAATTCATAGTGCTGACAAGGTAGAAATGTAATGGCTATAGTCTTCTTCTTCGGGTTCGTAATGATCACATTCTTCTTCCTACTCCTTTCGATAGAACACGCATCTAGTGATAAGGTTAGGTTTGTCCTTGGTCTACCCATCATGACACCTTCCAGACTATTCTAATCTTTATTTTTGTATATTGCATGATGTACTTGTTGAATTGTTATTTCTTTAGATTAATGGAATAATATGTATATGGATCTTGTTGTTTTATATACAATAATTTGTGATATTAGACTAACATATATCTTCCTTGCAGTTGCTTCCATGCAAGTCCTCCCTCACTTCCATTGTTGTGCTTCTCAAATTGCTATGACTTCTTTTCAATCAGAATTTCTGGGAATTTCTGTGAAAGTAGCCAGTGATGAACACTAAGCATAAATCCACAACAATCCTCAGCAAGCCAGCTTAAAATTGTATGGCTTCATATATGAATACATTCTTCTCTCCCTCTCTCTTGATTGTGATTTTTTGTGTTTTGTACGAGTATGCTTTAAACAACATGATCATGGATTGAACCTGTCATATCACAAGAAAGTATTAATTACATATATATATATATATATATAAGCACTTTGAACCATGTTATCCTTTTTGGTCGGCCAAAATCAAAAAGTTAAAAGCTCTCTCCACATTGAAGCTCAAAAATAGAGGTTGACAATTGATCAAACTCATTTTCCATTCTTTCTTTCCTTTAGAAAATGCCCACTGCAGTTGCTATCATCAGCAGATGACATCCTCATGATCTTTCATCAAACAGCAAGAGGTGGTTCCACGTGTTCTTTTTTCGTCCGTTAACCTCTTTCAACAAGCGATATGGAAATTCTCTATTTGACTTATTTTATTTTTTTTTATTTCTTGAGATTACCCTTCTCTCTAGCAACTTATGCTTTTAGACGAGTCCCAACACGATTGTTCTAAACTGAAAGTCGAAGGTTCCGTCACGGTAAAACTTGAGAAAAGATAGTGCCGTCTGGGTAGGATTTGGAGTATTATAGGCCGCATTTAACTCAAAATAAAATTTAAAAAAGAAAACTTAACATAAGAAAAGCCTTAAAACCCATTCTTAGGATATAACTTTATATATGTATATATATAGTTTGCAATCGCATATCTTGTTGAAGATTCAATTAAGGACGCAATAGGCATTATGGTTACTTTAATGTGTAAATGAACTCTACTTTGTCCCCTTTGTAGTCAGGAAAGACAACATAGAAAAGAGCAACCAATATTAAAATATGCATGCATGCTTGCCAAACATTTTAACCCTATGGAGCCTGAATGATGAAGAACACTAGGTCACAAAAATAGAAAATGAAAAGAAATAATATAATACTCTGATTTTGGCCCTATGGAGGCCTGTGCTAAAGTTTCATGGCACATATGTGCTTTCTCGTTCGAGTATTTTATTTGTCTATTTGTCTCTTTATGTGCGAGGTGGTGTTGCACATGAAGAGAATGTTAACTTAAGTTTTTGGATCATACGGTGCTTTAACATGAAGAAAAGCGAGATTGTAATGCACCTTTAAATCATGTTAAAAGCCATTTTACTTCGACACAAAATTCTCCATAGCTATATTTTGTTCTATCAGAAAATGCCTCAGTTCTATTATCAAGACGACAATAAACTAGGATGTTCTCTTTAATTAGCTTATAGTACCTTCAATCTGCATCCTTAGCCCTCTTTTCTGACGGATTTAAACCCATTTGTCTTTGCTCCTCTTTGTCAACCACTTAACCTCTACTTCTTTCTCAAGACAATAAACGTTTTATTGCATGAAAAGGAATTTGATAGGGATTTTTTGTCTTTTGGGATGGGATATTTATCATTCTATCAGTCTCAATGACTGGATTGTTAAGCTATGCTATACTCTCTTTGCATTTCGTATGTTGCATAGGATTTATCTATAGTATTTTCTTTTACGGTGTAAAAAGACAAGGTTGACAAAAAATAAAATTACAAAATAACTTGTTAAATATTTTTTGGATTTACTTCTTCGCTTTTTTTTTTTTTTCTTTTTTTAATATATTAAAGGCCAAAGCCTTAGAGGAGAGTGACTCGACTAAAGGCATAAGTGGGGCACCACTTATCAATGAGCCAACCTCCTCACTTAATTGAAGTCTAGGTGCTTCTCTAAAGCACTACAATCAACATTCTTTTAAAAATGCCTACCATAGTTATCTTCTTTTAAAAAAGAAAATATAAGAATGGCCGCCATCGTTCTCTGCAATAAGATTTCTTGTTTTTTCTTCTGGTTGGACCAAAGGAGACTTCCTTTTAAGTCATTTGTTATGACTTTCTGAAAAAATATATATATATATATATATATATTGTTTTTTGGTAATCAAAAGTTAACAATGGATAATATAGATTACAATAATCTTCCAACATTCTTATAAACTAACCTTTCTCCCTTGCAAAAGTTGGATGAGAACATCATTAGGTTTTACTTTACCATATAATGGATGGTTTTAACATTTGGTATAAATTCAATGAAAATATTTAGAAAAAAATTTACGAAATTCATATTCAAATTCAAGAAAAATATCATTTTTATATATTTTACTTATTTGATTTAACATTTTCCACATTTCACCCAAAAAAAATTCAAATTTGGTGAATTTTAAGGAAATTTAGCAAATATTTTAAGAATTAATATTGAAACATTTAAATGTTGCTAGAAAAACAAAAATATGGGGGAAAAAAAAGAAGAGAGAATTCAAGCGTTACTTTTGAATTTATTGGGAGTTCTTAACCCATAAAGTCATAAAATAAAGTTCGGTTATCCTTAAAATAAAAATAGAAAACGAAAAATTGACTTATTGGCTATTACCAAGGCATTCCAAGATAAAAATACGAGTCGTTTATACTTTAGACAATTGTACATTATCCTCACAGCAGCAGCAACATGTTAGTACCCAATACCGATTAGTAGGCTATAAGCTCACCCAAAAAAAAAAATTTTAAGGCAGTGTATGGTATTATCTTTAAACGGAAGGGTCTCATGACTCTCATCTTATACAAAGGGGTAATTACACTTTACTCTTGTAATTTGAACAAATATTCGACGACTTCCCTTTGATTTAAAAGTAAACACATAACTCTTTTATAATTTGAACTTATCCGCATAATAGATAAAAACGTGACAGATTTTGATAAAATGACAAAAAACCCAACGTGAAGGACACCCCTTTATTTAACATAAAAAAGCATAATCATCTTTTTGATGTTTCATTTTAGAGATATAAAATGATAAAAATACATCTGCGACAAAATTTTCATGGACTTTAATGGTTTTCATTCATTTTATAGTTAAGTTGAAACTATATGAGGTTATATGTCCACTTTTAAAGCACAAATAATTATGTGATTTTTAAAAAATTACAATTATGTAAAGTATAACTACTCTTAAAAAACACAAAAAAATAATTTTAAAAAAAATCCAAAAGGGCTTGATACAGCAGGATAAGAGTGAAAAAAAAGGGTAAATTATGTTGGTGAACCTTAAAGTTTGCCCGTCGTCTCAATTTACTCCTCCTAATTTTAATTATAGCTATTTTATCTTTTAATTTTGTAATTAGTTTCTAATAGATTCAATTGACAACCGAGTTAGGAATTTGGATAAAAAAAAACATGTGCTGCACTTGTGGAGGCAATCGAGGGGTATAACGGTAAAAGCACATTCTTTCCTACCCAAAATTAAACATATGCAGCACACGTGCTACCCATTTCAACTATATATATTAAGCCTGCATAGACAAAGCAAAACAGAGAGAAACATGAAGAAAGTAGAGAGGAGAGGAGAGGAGAGGAGGAAAAGTGGAACGAAAAGAAAGAGAAAAAGAAGAGTGTGTTACTTTAGATGGCCATGGTTGGTGGCTGAGCTATGGCTTTGGTGCTGCTGTTCTGTGAGAGACATGGCAGAAATGTAGTGGTTGTTGTGGTCTGCTGGGGCTGCACGGTACGTGGTCGTTTTAATAAGAGAGAGGAAAGAGAAAGGTGCTGGTGTGATGGTGGTGGGTCTCTTGTTTAAGAGGAGAGAGAAGAGGTTGTGCAGCCATGATGACCAATTGGCCATCAGAGTGGTGACTGTAGGTGTGATGGTGTGGCTGTGAAGGAGGTGAGTGTGTCTCAAGTCTAGAGAGCGAAGGTGGGTGGTTGTGATTGTCCATGAGTGTATTGTCATGGCGAACTATTGAAGCTAAAAGAGCCATTGAAGCATTGAAGCTAAAACATGACAGTAGATATGAATACATGCATACATAACCATATATATAAACCTAATTGATCAGGATAATTTAGATCCCACTACTCGTAGCCACATCGTCAACACCCAAAATCTGTTTTTTGTTGTTTTTGTTCTACCTGTACAAAATATTCCATCCATCAACCAAAAAATTTATCAAGAAAAACTAGAAACGGTTGCATTTCTGAAAATCAATGTGTATGCGTATATTAGATACATATACGTATAGATATTTGCACCATTGGTGAGAGAAAATGGTTGTGGTTGGAAAAAGGCTGTAAGATAGCAAGAGATGATGAGTCTTATGGTGGCCATAAATGAGAGAAGAGTTCTCCATCGTATGCATTTTTTCTCAAATATATATACATATATATAATAATATTTATATAATGTGATGATGGGCAATTTAATGTTAGCCAGAAGCTGAGGTTATGTAGAGGATAGAGAGAGGAATTCGGGGCTATGGGACAAAGGATTGTTCCGTGGCAGTTGCAGACTGCCCCACATTTGGGTTGTCTTAATTCGACACTAAACACGATTGTTCTATTATTATTAATTTATTACAAAAACAAATATCATACAAGTTTTAAATAAAATCGAGATTACATTATACGTTAATTTGAATTACATTAAAAAAATCAAAATTAATATGTAACCCGGTTAATAGTTATGGTGCTTTATGATTAGCACTATTCAATTCAAACAAAAAATAACTTTTTCTTGCATTTTTTGAATTAAATTCTTCAATTAAGCAAGAAACACTTCACACGGTAAACTCAGAATAACTTGTTGAACATTTTGTGATTAGGCCTTCAATAATTTTCTATAAAAAAAGAATCCTAGAAGTAAAAAACACTTCACACAATTGGGTAAAGCAATAAAATGGCTGCATGTTTAAAATCTCTAGAAAATATATTACAGGGAAAAATAGTTATATGTTTAAACTAGTATGACCCATTAATTAATTAATAAACAAAAATCTTTGTAAGATTAGGACAGATAATCAAAATGATGTTTAATTTTGCCACATTTTGTAATAATTCAAGGTCAAGAAGAATTCAAATTGAGGTGACCGGTTGTGAAATTTTATTACTTTAATAAGTAGATATTAAGGTATTTAAGTTTCTACCAATCTTGAAAAACACCATCTCTGCAAGCTTCTAACCTTCAACTGCTACTTATAAGCCTGTTACACTATTATCACTAACACCGACTCAAAGAAAAGGTAAAAATCCTAAGTTCATTCTTTGGCTTGTTCAGATGTTCTATATAAGTCTAGTTTGGTGCTATTTCAACTTTTGGGTTTTGTTTTAGTTTTGGTTTTTCTTGTTAAATGTTTTGTTTGTCTTTTTGAGTTTTTTTTTTTAGATCTTTAGAGAAGTGAAAAAGTCATGGTAGAACCATCCAAGAACAGCTTTCCAGGATTAGTGGGGGGATGCTTTTCTAGAGGGAGGACCAACCGACCATGCGACCAAGCATGTATATATGTATATTATATATCTCACTTTTCAATGCTTATAAATTTTAGCTTTAAAATATCTTGTAAAGGTGAAGTCAGTCGGCTATTGCCAGTTGGGACTTTCTCTTTGTTGTCGTCGTCGGTAAGTTACTGTTTTTCAGTGGAGATCGTCGTCAGCCAGATTTGCTCCGTTTCTCTCTCTCTCTCAAACCAAGTATATCAGGGTTTGCAATTGGAACGCATTAAATGGGGGCAAAAATAAAAATAAAAAGATTTTTTTTTTTTAAGCCTAATGGTTGCCCTGGTTAGGCATGTAATTTGGCAGAAGGCTGATGGGTCGCCCGAGCCCAACTTGGACCTAACCCAACCAAACCCGAGTACCCTATGGGCGAGCCTAGTCCCCCTTCTAGAAGTTCGAGCTTGGCCCACTACTCCAAGCCCGACTGTGAGCCCATAAACCTCCCCCCAATAGTTTTTTTCCTTTCAAATTTAATTTGATTTTTTTTTAAACACCCCCCACCTATACCCGTGACCTTTTCTTTTCAAATTCATTTTTGTTAAGTATGTTTATTTATTTTATAAATGTAATTGTATAAATAATTTACCTTCGTAATTTTTATTAATTATATATAATAATAAAAGTAAGTATAACTTTTTTTACATAAATTCAAAGAAATTAAATATATATAAACTTACAAATAAATTTTTAATTCATAGAATCTGTATAATTTATTATAACTAAATTTATTAATTTTAAAAATATAATGCTATAAAAAAAAAACTAGGCCAAAGTTTGAGGCCCAAGCCCGCGGCCTGGCCCGAAACCTAAGTCCAAGTCCGTCCCTAGAGCTATGGACTATGCTTGAGCCTTTCTCTTCACATTTTGACCCAACCCAAAAAATAACGAATGCTCGCAAGCTAAGAGAATGCTACCTACAATAACGGTTGTAAATTACTCTCTAATTAATAAATGACATATCAATTAGACTCTACTAACTAATGGTCGAACCCAACTCACACTTCATTCATTAACCGGTGATTGACCTACAAATATGAGTAACAGTTCTAAAAAAAAATATGGTGGTCGCTCCAAACTTTTATCTCCTCACTAAAGAAAGATATCCACCTTTCCCTTGTCAAAGAAGAGCAGGTTGAGTTTTGTAAAGCTGCTCATTTGGCGGCGGAGTTCAAAACCCGGCGGCCAATCCCCTTACCATTTGCCTTGTACCAAAAAGGAAGGCCGCTGGAACAAGATTCTTTCTCCACGCCCTCCCACCCCATGACCATGATATTAGGGGCTTCCTACTTCTCAGCGTGACACGTGGCAAAATATGATTCGTTCTGTATTCTGAACAGTAGAAATGGAGCCAGATGGACTTTTCACTTCACTATTTGGAGCCAGCTTGAATGCTGTGCTTAGTTGGTATGAGGGCCCACGCATTAACTCTCTTTGCTGGCTGTGTAATGTCCTTGTGGGCCCATTACCACGTGCGTCAGACTTGGACAGCTTTTAATTTTCTGATATTTCCTCATCGCCGATTATTTAGAATCTTTTACGCAAAAATTATAGTTGTTGAAAAATTTATTTGAAAATATATATATATAAATACAAATATATTGAAAAATTTTGAAAAAAATATTCTGAAAATATAATAAAAACATTTTAAAAACTCTGAAATAGCTAATGGGAGCTGAAAATATTATTTTTTTTTATATATATTTTTCATAAGTTTTAATTTAGTATATAAAATTATTTATGTAAAATTCATTAAATTTTTTAAAATTTTCACTAAATTTCATAAGAATATCCTTTGAGTTTTGAAAAAAATTATTAATAAAATTTCTATTAAATTTTTTAATAATTTCTTACTTTTATTTTTTTTTATTATATTTTTCGCTTTTATTTCAATTAATATTTTTCTTTCTATTTTTGTAACTATAGCAAAAAGTTACAGATCTCTTTTATTTATTTTTTTTCTAGGTAAGAAAATATGCTTTTCTGTCTAGAATATAGGTACAACATCATTACGGCGATGTACAGCATTTTAAGCGACAACCAACACACGTAATGGTCATGTTTGACAGATCATGACACGGATGGTTCAGTTAATCACAAAATAATCTTTGGGAAGGATAAGATTTGGAGAACAAATCAAATAGGAACATTTCAAAATCGGGAGAATTATTTTTTTGAGATTGAAATTTTAAACTGATGTTTTCGTTAAAAATGAGATTCAATCAGAAAAATGTTACGTGAAAATAACGTTCAAATAGCTTGGAATAAAAAATATATATATATACTACGCTTGTTTTCAAATGTACCAATTAAGTATTAAAAATGTGTTTTGAGTTTTTACAAAATGAATTTTTGTTTAATAATTAACTATGACTCTAAAACAAACTAAATTACTCGGACTTAACTCATTTTCGAGTCCTTCAATACATGTTTAAGATCAACTATTTATATTAATAGCTGAAGCTTAAACATATTTTGGAGTTCATTAAGTATTTATGTTGAGTTTAAATTCGGCTCAATAAATTTATATGCATTTTAGATTTGTATAAAAATTAAGCTATTTAAGTTTAACTCGTGATTTGATCGGCTAGAACTTGGATCGGTTCAAAAACAAAAAAGTCAATTTTAAATATTTTTCAAAGCTTGTTATGTTTTTTTTTTTGGAAAAGCTTGAACAATTCCATATTTAGCGTGTTTACAAGTCTAGTCATCAGTTTGAAGACTTGACTACTATATAGTACACACATGAAATAATACAACTAAGGCTAAATAATTAATTTGTTTATCAAAATTTATCTCAAATTTTAATGTCAGCCTTGAATTTTGATTTCTTCTATTTTAGCCTTGCAACTTTTAAAACAAAGTTAATATGGTCTAACATTTTAAAATAAGTTAGAAAAATTAAAAATTAATTACACTTTGATCCTTTCAACTGTGATTTAGTTTTACTTTACTCGCTAAACTAAAAGTTATTATAGTTTACCCCTAAACTATGACAATCTAATTTCATATTAACACCATTAATAAAATAAAATAAAAAGTTGAACACTTGTAGTATTTCTAATCGGATATAATATAAAAAAAAATTTGTTCCTGGTTAGCAAATGCGTAATTTTAAAAATCTGCTTGATATTATGGGTGCTAATAATTGGTGCTCCACAAAAATAAAATTTTTTAGATTATTTTGACAATTTTCTTAAACATTTTAAGATAATTTATAACATTTCTAAACCATGAAACTATTTTTTTTCTCTTTGATTTAGAGGTTAACATAAAATTTTGATCAAATAAATTTCTAATTTTAAATATTTTAAATTTTATGATGGTAAAAATATAACTATTTTTAGTTAAATGTGGGTAGAGTAATATTAAGTTATAGTTTAGAAGGTCAAAGCATAATTAATATTTAATTTATTTACTTATTTTGAAAAGTTAAACCACATCGACTTCTTTCTAAAAGTTGAAAGACTTAAATAGAAGAAATCAAAGTTCAAAAGCGATGATATTAAAATTTGAGACTACAATTTATTAAGAGTTTCTATAAAACTACTATATTTATTGCTTAACACTTTGAAGCCTTCGCTACTATATAATGCACTCATGAAGTGTACACTTAACTAGTACTCTGGGAGCACCATGCCCCTATATAAGTTTTTCGATTAATTTGAAAAGAATAAGAGAAAAAGAGAAGTCAAGTAATAAAAAAATAAAAAAATTATCCAATGCTCAACACCAAGGGATATGGGAGTTTTTGAATTTTAAAGAAATTTATAAAAAAAAAAAATCTTAAAAATATCATGAAAACTTTCTAAAAGTAAACTCACTTCTCGCATTTTTAGGTTTTTTTTTTTTTTTATACTCTCAAATCTGTTTTTTTAGGCCATGTTATAGGCTTCCCAGCTTCCATTTTTCCTTTTGACAACTATACCATACACTTGAATTTCATGCTCTGCTGTTTGAACGAGTATTGTGAAATATTGAATAAGGTGACATGGCTCTTCAAGCGCAGTGGGCACTGAGGAAAGGGCATGCTGACATGGACAAATGAAGGGATACAATGAAAGCACTCCCACTTTTTAGAAAACAAAGTGTGGGGGAATCATACAAACAACAAAACAAGTGCCTTAAATGAAAGATCTCTTAGGCCACAAGGAACTTGTGGTTGAGAATTCACTACACCACTGACGTGGCATGGTCACACCTCTGATTATAACAGCAAAATTTTCAAAATAAATAAATAATATTATACAAACAAAAAAAATTTATAAAAATTACTTAAAAGAGAGGTCTCTTATTATAAATTAATAAAAATAATATTATAAAAAAATTATAAAATTTTCATTTAATTTGGTGTGACTTCATTTCATTTCAAACTATTGTCTCATTATTTTTTTTTTGAAATTTTTTGTATACTTTTTTTTTAAATAGAGAACTGCAATCAATCAAAGTATTATAAAAATTATAGTTGAATAACATTACTCAAAATGAATCACATCCAGTTCACACCCTCGCTCACAGCACACCAAACCCAACCCCAACCCCAACCCCAACACCAACACCAAACCCAAGCAACGGAGAGAGAGAGAGAGAAAAGAATGTCGGAAGTCAAAGACCCGGCGATCAAGCTGTTTGGGAAGACGATTCCATTGCCGGCAAACAAGGAAGCTTCGAGTACACACGTCGTTGGTTCTGCTGATGGTGATGATCATGAGCAACAGCAACAGCACTGTTCTTCTGATCACAATCTTGTTTCTTCAACCACTTCTTCTTCAGACAAAATCTGTAACAGAGTCGGAGATGGGCAACAAGACAACAAGGTAGCTACCCATTTTTCGTTGGTCCAAAACTGATAATGGGTCGAGTTCTATGCTTCTAGATTTTCATTTCCATTTCTTCTAATCTGTATTCTCAAACGGTTCGCCCAAAGTCCAAAACAAACAAAGATTTATTGTCAAACTTGTTTGCAATACAGGGTTTATGGATGCTGATTTTGTAGGACATTTTGAATGAAATTTTTTCAGTATTTGATTAGATTATGCTCAAAATATTTCAACCTAAAATTCTGTCAACTTTGATATTAAACTACCAGTTTTGATTTATGTAATCATCAGAACAATTTTTAACTATCTGAACTTCTACATAGAAGGGCCAGTTATAGCCAGTTTTGATTTATGTAATCATCAGAACAACTTTGATTTTAAACTACCGGTTGAGCAGCTTCTGATTACATCTGTATGGATTTCTTGTTTGTCTTTCAAAAACCTCAACATCATCATTTTGAATAAGTTTCTTCTGGCTTTGGATCTCCTCTGTTCCTATGCCTCTGTGAGGAGGCAGAGGAAAGTTAAATGAATTAACAGTCTTCCATGATCAGCAACAATATATGTTCTCAAGATAGACTAAGAAAGCTGCTCTTTATTTCGTTGCTCTCTACTGCACTGCAGTCCATCTTGAAATGCTTTCATCTGAAAATATCACTTAGATTGCATTTCCAATTTTGTTTGCCTTTTTTTGCTGATATTTTAAGCCAATTCCAGCTTCAAATGGCCATATCTAATCTTTGTTATGTATTCGAATTTAGCTAGTCTTATTTAGTTATTTCTCAATGGCAATTTCTTTGAAAATTTTCAGAAACCTTCTTCCAAAATTGAACTCACCGAGAATAGACAGGAAGATGGTACCTCCCACCCAACTGCAGAAGAGAGAAAAGATCCAGCAACACCATGTGAGAACCCTCAAACACCATCTGTTGACGAAGAACCTATCTCCCCCAAAGTTTATAAGATCGATGAGCAGAGCGAAACTAGCATCTCACAAGAAAAGACTCTGAAGAAGCCGGACAAGATACTTCCGTGTCCCCGTTGCAATAGCATGGACACCAAGTTCTGCTACTACAACAATTACAATGTCAATCAGCCCCGCCATTTCTGCAGAAACTGTCAGCGGTACTGGACAGCAGGAGGAACTATGAGGAATGTTCCTGTTGGTTCTGGTCGTCGCAAGAACAAATGCTCATCTGCTTCTCATTATCGTCACATAACAGTCCCAGAAGCTCTCCAAGCTGCCAGAGCTGATGCAACTTTAAGAACCAATGGCACTGTCCTGAATTTTGGTTCAAATCATGAATCTATGGCTTCTGCATCGAAACAGGCAGAGAAATCACCGAAAATTTCTGTCTCCTGTGGAGGGGCAGGAAATGGGGATGATCACTCGTGTAGGTCTTCCATCACTGCTTCGGATTCAGCAGATAAGGGTGACAATTCTGGCTTGAAAGAATCTGTAATGAAGAATTCTGAGACTTTACCTCCTCAAGTACCATGCTTCCTCGGGCCTTCTTGGCCTACCCCATGGAACTCACCTCAGTGGAGTTCAACAATGCCTCCACCGGCTTTTGGCCCTTCTGGCTTTCCAGTGACATTTTACCCACCACCGGCTTATTGGGGTTGTACTCTTCCTGGACCATGGAATATGCCATGGCTTTCCCCCCCACCTGCCACGGGCTCCAGCCATAATTCTCCAGCCTTGGGGAAACATTCAAGGGATGGGGACATGGTTAAATTGCCATCAAACTCAGAGAAAGAAGAGCAATCGAAAGAAAACAATTCAGAGAAAAGTGTTTGGATTCCAAAGACTTTGAGGATTGATGATCCAAATGAAGCTGCAAAAAGCTCTACATGGTCCACACTTGGGATCAAGAACGAAAAGAACGGTTCAATCAATGGGGGAGGTCTGTTTAAGGCCTTCCAATCAAAAACTGATGAGAAAAATCAAATACCAGAAGCATCTTTAGTGTTGCAAGCCAACCCTGCAGCCTTCTCCAGGTCAATTAACTTCTGCGAGAGCACGTAATGAATACTGAAATTTCATTTTCAGTTTACTTCTTAGGCAATTTCCCTTGGAGAGTGGATTAATCTGTAATTAAACCTTAATCAACCACTCCATTTTTTTTTATCTTTTCTGTAACAGTAAGGATTGTTGTTTTGCAGTGAGCTTAATGGTTTAGGACTGTGTTCTTGTACATGTCTATAAATAAGATAGAGATATGAAAACCAGAGAGATTCTTTGAATATGTTGATCAAAGTCAGGAATTTCTTTCCAAATCTTCTGGTTCATGCATAATCAACTTGTTACATGGATTTTTCTGGTTCTTGTATTGGCAACCGGAGTCTGTTTCATGGAGAAGAACTCCAAGAAAAAAGAACACAGATTTCATTGAAGAACTCAATGCAGTATGTGCTAGTAGATAGAAGACTATCTATGTGCTGCCCTCTCTGAATATTTTCTTTGTAAGGTTTTCCAGTGGTGCCACTGCAGTAAAAGGCACTCCTTAAAGCTCTTTATGAAATTATATCTACGGCCCAGATTCTAAATATTATTGTATATGGGGTAGATTTGCAACAGATAAAGTACATGGAGGAGGGATTGGTCTTGTAGGCCCTCACTTGGGCAGAAAAACTTGAATGTATGCCACAATAGGCGAAGCACCTTTCTTTTTCAAGCCAGAAGGATCCAAGCAACTAATGTCAAAAGGTTGAAATTTGAGGATAAAGTTAAACTTTTTTTTTCTTTTCTTTCCATTTGCCTTCTTTTTCTGTTTCTTTCAATATTCTGTGGGGAAATGTATAGCTGTGTAACTTGTATTACCTGATCACATTGTCCAGGTGTTTATTTATTTATTGATTTGTTACATATGCTTGAAGATATCAAAAATTCAGTACACGTGTCCCTGACTGATAAGCCAAGGTGAGACATTCAGATATTTCATTGGTGTTATCAACACTCAAAGGCCACATTTTCTGCATAAAATGAGTTGTTATGGGACCCAATGCCTGTGTTCCTATGGACCCTTTTCCTCATCCTCTCTTTCTTTCATTTTATTTGTGTCTTCTATCCTCACAAAAGGCAAACATGCCTTTATCTTCTGTCCCTGTCAGAATAAATTCGTATTATTATTTTTTTTCATGACCAAATGTGACAAGAATTTGTATGAGATTGATGATCAAACATCAGAGCCATTCAATCTAGTACCTACTTATGTATTTAATGACCATTTGACACTCAAGAACTAGATCAGCTATACTGGTCAATGCAACTTGAATTAGCATGCTTTAGAACCAACCACCTCAAAAATCTGAACTCCTGAATTATGTGTGGTTCTTCTTGAAAATCAACTCTTAAATTTGATGCATGTTAGCATCAACCCTTTAAAAATATTCCAATTGGCTGTCTTCAGAAACAAAACATGAAAGCTACAATGTATAAAGTGAAATCCTTTTATCACAGGGTTGGCTCAATAGTTGGCTGACCTTCACGCAAAGTATAAGGAGAGTAGTTGATTGAAAACTTACACACAAAAAAAAAAAAAGGTGAAATCCTTCACGGCACTATGCCACTAACCCCCTTAAGAATTGGCCTTCTGTCTTAAATTTCTTCCACTGAAGTCCTATGTCAACCTCAAAATATATTATATTTGATTGTAATGCATGGCAAGCAATATCAGTAGATGAAACTAAACTATAGTTTCTTTGAAAAAGCAGACCTAATTGTTGGAAACCCAAAGTCAAGTAAACCTTTGTCATCCATTTATCCTCCTAAATGTCAAGGTCAGACTTCCACATTTTTGTGTAAGAATCCATAATGAAGAAACCATATGATGAAACTGAGGTACCGTATCCTCAAAGGACTCCTGATTAGCATTGGCTTTTTCCAAGGTGAAAGTGTGGCAAGGTGCCTTTTACTTTCCCACCTATAAAGAAATTGGAAGGCAAGAAAAAAAAAGTATATGAAACATTGAAACCTTTGAACTTACTTTTTTATTCTCTGTTGAAACATTGGCTTGTGTATTAAGTGGACAAGTTTCTGTTAACAAATTAATCTGTGTGTAAAGCATATTGCATGAATACTTACACAACTTTAAAGCAATTAAATAAAACCGGCCAAGTTTTTAGTTTTTTTTAACCAGGTAGGAATTATGGCAAAAGGATTGGTGGAAGAAAAAAAAAGAAAAAAAAATAATTTGACCCTCATATTAACATAAGGTCTCAAGTTCGATCCTTTCTTGCGTGATGTGGCAAGCTATCATTCATCCAATGGGTAAAGTTTAACAAAACGAAAAAAAAAACTGATTAATTAATCAATTATTTGTTGGTTGCTCTGCCCAACCCATTGTCAGGCCGAACTGTGAGACATTCTGGCTTCCTTTTTCCCTTTGTCAAGTTTCTGGATATTCTCAGGCCAACGTTGTAAAGTAACCCATATTCTTGGTTAAACTGAGTAATATAGAAGATTGAAAGAAAAGAATAGACCTTGTAATGGGCCTGTGTAGAGACCAAGCCCTCTCCAAAATGGGCCTAAGCCCAATGGGAATTCCCGTGCTGTTTCAATAAATTACAAGTAGTAGAGTTGACAAGACCCTATCAAAGTTAATTCAGATTAGTTCTCCTTCGTGGCTCTTCAATCAAGCAATTTATACCAGACCAAAAAAAAAATCATGTAATTTAAAAAATATGGATTAACAAAATCCACTTTAATTGATGTTATATTTTTTTGGGGGGTATAATGGGCATCCATTGAAAGAAATTAACCACTACCAGTAGCCTAGCAGGCATCATGAGAGAGAGAGAGAGAGAGAGAGAGAGAGAGAGAGAGATATGATGGTGTTCATGAACTTCTTTGTTGAGTGATGAATGTTAATATTACATAATTTCATGCAACTTAAGAGCAAAACATAAAAAATGGAAAAGGGTAAATTACATTACACACACTATAGTTTGGGGTGAGTTTCAATTTAGTCCCTATACCTTCATTTGCGACAAATTAAATTTTGAGCTTTCTAAATTATCTCAAATTGGCCAATTTAATCGTCACATGTTAGCGTAGCGCCATGTAGGTTGAACATAAGATTCATGTCAGCTCCCATGGTCAAATATAGCCAAATGAGACTAACCTGTGTTTTTTCCATCTAAATCTTTAATGAGAGTTTATGGTTAAACTAAATTGAAACCAATTGCAATTGAAACTTTAAGGAGAAAATGAAATTCATTCCAAACTATATGGTGTAAAATATAATTTCCCGTACCGTAAAGCTTTGGCTTTGGTTAGCAGTTCGGCTCCCCCTGACTTCTATTCTCCGTTTACCTTGTGTATTAATAGCATATTTAAAGGTGGCTAATTATTAAACTAAAAATATTCAAGTTTCCTGTTCATTTTGAACTTTGAAACTTTTGCTAAAAAATTAAGTAAATAAATGATAGTTTCCTCAAAGGGTTTAAGATCATAGCCATTAGATTACTTTTTTTTGTACACGTGGCACTTGTAAGATGTTGTATTGAGGAGTATGGAAGATTAAGTATGAAATGCTACTAAACAGCAGGGAAGTTGTGGTTTGGTTGGGCAGAATTTAAAATTTGACTCAAACAAACCAATGAATTCCTCTCTTACTAACTCCATTTGCCTTCATAGGATTATTAAAGGTGAAAGTAGTAGGTTACCAAAATTCAATGTTTTGAATATGAAAACACTTTGCTGATGTTATTGCATTCATGTCATCATAGAACGCTCAAAGGAATTGAGCCAAATCCACTTCTTTGGTAAACTTCTCTGCATTCGCAAGAACAATATAATAAAAGTGAAGTCGAAGATACGCTGCGTTTGGCAACAAAGAATTGGTCATGAAATCAGGAAGACCCGAACTCGGAAAGACCTTAACTCACTTCAACTTAGAGCAATTGGATAGCTTTCAAAGCTGCTTTCCTTGCTTCACTTCTGAAGTCATGAACTCAGTTTTGGATTTGGAATTAGAGACGTGAATCCCGCGTGCCAAACGCAGTGTAAGTATATAAAATAATAATAATAAAAAAAGTAAATGCGAGTTTAGATCTCTTTTTTTTTTTCTTTATTACGTACCCAAATGTAAATGTGTGTTATTTTGCCTCGAGATTTAAAAAAAAAAAAAAAAAAAGGAAAAAGCATTGTTATCACGTGGCGTGCGCATGGTTATGACGACCTTAGGTCGTGGGTGCACCTCAGATAATAATGCTTCGGATGCGTCGCAGTATGATTTGTCAACATTTGTTGATGTGTACTACGGCTTTTACACATTGGATCCCTATACCCAGCTTATTACAAAACAGATAACGTAGAAGTGAAGCATTGGAAATGCGGAAGCATAATATTATTATTATTCTCGAAAATTCCGTTGAAACTTCGGAATGTTTTCCGTCACCTTCAAAGTCTTTTTCGTCGGCGACCCACTTCATACCTGATACCTCCCTTCCCACAAACATGGAGAGAGAGAGAGAGAGAGAGAGAGAGAGAGAGTATATGTTATATATATATATACTCCTTCGTGGTCATATCGCAGCCGTTTCCAGGAAAACAAACATGAACTTCTCGTGATGAAGCAAATTAATCTGAGTCGATCTGCTGACGGATTCAAATACACGCCAAGTCCATACATAATTCTATAAATCCACAATTCCCAGCATCAGTTCCTCGCATCACCAATAACCTCTCTCTCTCTCTCTCTCTCTCTCTCTCATCAAGTCCATCTTCCAAATGGAGTTGATCCCAACGATGACGACCCCAACTGGACTCCTAGAGTTCATCAAACTCGTCTTCTGGTACATCATACATAAATATATCTCGTATATCCAATACTTGATCCAAACCTTACTGGCTTTCTTCTCCACCAAATGGGAAGTCTGGAACACCATGAAACGCATAAACAGTATTGAAAAGAAATTTAGCAGTGCAGAAGTAATGTTGGTGGTGGAAAAACTGGGCATAGCATATGACCCAGATGGTGGCTCGTTTGGTGCAGAAGAGCTTTCGGCATTGTTCGAGGAGGAGGAGCCAAGTTTGGAAGAGGTGAGAGAAGCCTTCGATGTATTTGATGGGAACAAAGATGGTTTCATAGATGCAGCAGAGTTGCAGAGAGTTCTTCGCAGTTTGGGCTTAGAGGAAGTCTCACAGTTGGAGGAATGCAAGAGGATGATCAATGCTTTTGATGTAAATGGGGATGGACTCATTGACTTTACTGAGTTTGTGAAATTTATGGAGATATCTTTTTGCTGAAGTCTCATTCTTCAGCTTTAGAAATAACTTTGAAGTACTTCAATATCAATGCCTGTAATTTATCAAACACTTCCAACTTTCTCATGTTCCCAAAAAAAATTAAATTTTTTTTGGTAGGCAAAATATATATATTTTTCTTCATATTTTAACATGCTGGTTTGATTGAATATACCCAATATTTTAGCCATGGTATCTTATATAATAAGTTTAAGTTCATTTGTCCATGCACCAAAATTTGTACACAAATATTGAGGTTTTAATATTAATTTCGCACTTAGTCGTAAGGATGACTATATTTGATCGTCTTCAAACCGTGACTAGAAGTTTATGCACTGAGTTGCCCTTTTTTATATTATCATTACTGAAAATAACTTGTCATCGACTCTTGAACATAATCGATACATGTGGTTTGCCGTCAAAATAAAAAATCAAAAACACTCGCTAGAAACTCTTTTTTATTTATTTATTTTGGGTGCAAAACAAACAATATTTGTGTGCAGGACAGATAAAACACTGAACCCAACAAAAAAAGCCCAATGAACTAAATGCTGGCCTAATGTGTGAATGATAGGCCCAGTATTGAGGATTCTCCACACTTCAAAAAAAATTTTCACTTCCATCCAGTGGCTAAGACCCAAGAAAAGAAATCAAATAAGGGCATAGCAATTTTCCTTTTCTATACCCCTTATGTTTGGTGTTACGGACCGACGCTTGTCATTCAATTTAAAAGCCTAAATTATTAGGTGATGCTGCCTACCCCTAATATAGCTTAAGACCTCTTTTTTCCTATCCGATGTGTAATCGTGACATTGAGCACTGAACACTAAGAGGGCCCGGTAATTTCTCCCTAACAAATAGTTACTGTGGCTATGATCACCTGATATAACTGGTATATGGAATAATAATATGTTTGGCTAGATTATAATACCTATTTTACTCAAACTTTTATATTTTTTTTGATAAATATCTATTTAATTTCTTCTTATTTTCTTAGCCCAATGAAATAAAAGCAAAGGACTTAACTTCTCTCATCCATTTTCCTCTTTCATGCTGGTATTTTTTCTTTTTCTTTCTCTCTAACAAATCTAAGACCCAAATAAAGTGTTGAGATTTACATGAAATGGCTTCCAACCAATAATCGGACTCAAGTTTTCCCTGGAAAACTATTCAGATGAAATTGGTAGACTTGTATTTTGACCTGCTGCTTCTTCTTCTTTTATTTGTTATTTTTTTAGTTTTTGTTTTTGTGAATCTGCATTGAATATTTTCCATATGGCTAATTTATTTCTTAATAGAATTCAACAAATTTCTGTTGAAAATAAAATCTTCTCCCCTCAGCAGGGATGATATCTGTGCCAACAAATTCCAATCTTAGCAAAACTGAAATTCAATTCATTCATATGGCTGCTGCTATTGTTAATTATAATAATTATTATAATTATAAAAATAGATAACTACACTTTACTTTCTTATAGTTTGAACTAAAATCAGATGAACTCACGGGAATCATTTGATTATGACTCAAATTATAAAAAGGTAAAATATAATCACCCTTTATAAAAATAGTAATAACACAACTATTGCCGTAAAATATAAATAATTCCTTCAAAACTCGCATTTTATGTTGGGTGGATGGCCGGCTCGCGGCGCCTTCAACAACAGTTTTTGAGTGTAGGTGGTCAACAGTTTTGAGTTTCGAATTCAAAACTTGATGACCTTCTTGAGATTAGATTACGAGAAATTTATCTCTCAAAAATTTTTTACTTTTTTTGTGAGTTTTGATCAAATTAAAAAAAATTAATCGAACGGGGCGCGGAAATTACCCGAATACTTCTGGACTCAGAAACACCAAAAAAACAAAAAAAAGCCGTAGGAAAAGACAAGCCTGAGATAAATCACCCATTTTTCTGGTTCCATATGTATGTGGCCAACCTGACCACATGTTTGAGCAGTGTTTCTTATTAGCTGTTAGCCTGTTCAATCCAAACAATGTATGTCCAAGTTGGCAATTGTATTTTCGAACGGAAAATTCTTTTCACACAGAATTTTTATACAGAAAAAGTTCACCAGCAAAGGCAAACGACATATTCATCAACGGAGGCCTGGCCCGAGTTTTAGAAACTTTGTTTAAGTATTTATACAAAGAAATATTTTATTGCCCCCTAAAATTCAAAAAAAAAAAATTACCTTGGCCTCCCTCAATAAAATTCCCTGGTCCACTCCAGTGCACCAGAAGGATACAATAGTAGTGGCATTTTTCAAATTATAAACCAAAATAGTGGAGCGTTTTAGTTTGAAATGAAAAGATCATAAACAGCTATGAAAATTTCGTTTGTGTAGCATTATCCTTTTTCAAATTAGCACAGTATTTTAAACGTAATTCAGAGAAAAACAAAACAAAACAAAGAAACAACAACAACAAAAAAACAAGTGTCCTACCCTACTGATTTCAAGAGGGGGAGAACTCATTTTAAAAGCAGGCTGTTGATGGTTCCAGAAAGTAGATAAGCATGGATCCATTTCATTAAATTTGTATATGTTTCCTTGTACAAGCATTTATCAAGAGGTGATTAGATATGTTTGTTTCTATATGTTTTGTGTTGTCATACTAAAATGAAATTTTGGGTCAAACCCCACCAAGCATTTGCGACACTTGCATATCTATACCCATATCCCATGTGGGTAGCATGAACCTCCTAGGAAGGGATTCTGCTGATCAGGCAAAGGATTTCATAACAATTATCATCATGAATACATGGCAAACAGCTAGCTAGCTGGGAAGAGGTGTTCATGAGGGCCAGACTTGTGCCTGGAATTTTGCAGGCCCATAAGAAAAGGATGTCTTCAAATGTTCCCAGTGCTTGTCTTCTTTTGTCTTTGTTACCTTCATCCATCGTCATCCCCCATGATTTTTGTTCCCTCCATACATATTACTTCTGAGATTATGCCTAAACAAAGGTTAATTAAAAACTTATTACCCTTTTTAAGTGGTTTTAAATTTATTTTCTAAACATAACTTCTAGCTTATAATCATGTTTTGAAAACAAAACTTTAAACCTACAGTCAGTGTTGCTATAAACACAATTTGAAGCTTGAAATTCTATTTCAAAACACCACTTATATAACAACCTTAGTTTGTTAAATTAAATTCAAAACCACTGACAACATGAAATAAGTATAAAAATAACCGTTGTTTATGATAGGCTCGATTACTTCCATTTGGTTTGATCCTTTAGTTCTTGACTCCTTTTTTTGGATAGAGTCCTTACTGTTATTTTAACCACAATAGTGCAATCAAAATTTTCTAAAAGTTAGACAATAAAGAGATTGCAGAAATCAGAAAAAAAGGTGATGGAGCCACTTTATTCAAGGATTCACAAGGAAAAGATGGTTAGCAACTGGGAAAATGACTTTCAGAAGGCTTATGTTTGACATTTTACTGTTACCCAAACTGAAATAACAACTGCTGTTTCTCTTTGAGATCCCCTCTGGGCATTCTGGAAAACACTTTCAGCTTTTTCTTGGCTTCTAACTTCATGTTGTGGCTCCTACCCCAAGGAAATCTATGAATGTTGGTGCCATGGTCTTAAAATGGCTGCCTTCTCTGTCCTCTGTAACTGATGATGAAGGTTCAGTGACTAAAGCTTGAGGCTTTTGTAGAGAGTCTGAGAAGCTGGAAGAAGGGTAGTGTTGGTAAAGTGACTGTTGCATTGCAGTCATCGATGGAGCTTGGTGGGGATTCAAGTAAGAGATGTTTGCTTCATCCCAAGGCCTGTTTTGGCTGAAACTCCCCATCATCTCTTGGCACTTGGGACCTGTACAACACAAACATTCACAAAGATGAAGTTAACTAGGTAGGCATCCTTAAAACAAACATATATACATATATATAAAGTTGTTCTTTATGAGGAGGGGGTTGCTTCAATCAAATGTATAGAAGCAAAACAGTAAATGAACAGTAGATGATGAAATAAAGTTCTACTGCAATGAGAGTGAAGAAACAGTGTAAGAAATGTGAGAGGCAACCCAAAAGGAAACCAATGAGAAGAAGCAACACAAAAACCCAAATGCACAAACTGCAGGGACAAACAGATCATAAGAGAGGGAATCAAAAGAACACACCAGGGAAGAAATCAGATGTTTGTTGTGCACAAAACCCACTGTAAGGAATAGAGACATTGCTGCTGGAGATTGCTTCACCACCACCAACCCCATTGAGGGTTGCAAATGGGAAATGGGACGGGTTGTTGTTAAGTCCTCCACCGGAGAGATTGACACAGTACGGTGGTGGCGGTGGCAGTGGTGGTTCTGTTTTGATGGCTGTGTCTCTGTACACAAAGCTTGGATCTTCCATTCTTCTGTAAACAGATTGAGCCATCTTCCTTCTCCTGTAAGCACTGGACTGTTCTCTATACTTCCTGGCCATTATTACATGCCAATGGTTCTTCACTGCATTATCAGTCCTTCCAGGGAATAGCCTTGAAATCAAGGCCCACTTGTTGCCATAGAGTCTATGAGCTGCCATTAGCCTCTCTTCTTCTTCCTCACTGAAAGCTTTTCTGTTGATCCTGGGGTCCAACTGGTTGAACCATCTCAACCTGCAGCTCTTACCTTCACATTCATCCACATAACACCAAAAAAAAAAAAACAAAAATAAGGGTAAATTAGATCATAGAGAGAGAGAGAGAGAAGAAGAAGGTTTAATGAAGGCTAGTTGGCAATCTGTTGTTCCCACTTCCTTACCAGACCTTCCTTCCAACTTCTCTGCTATAAGGTTCCAATTCTGAGGGCCATATAGAGCTACAAGTTCCTTGAGCTTTGCATCCTCAGCAGGCCTCCAATGTCCTCTGGCACACAACTTTGACTGCCCACTATCTGTTTCCTTGCCACTTGCTGCATTTATGTTAGGTTGAATCTCTTCATTTAAGCTGGCATTGAGATCAATGGCTTCATTGTTCTCTCCAAGCCCATCACTGCAATCAGAGCCCTTCCCCTCACCCACATCAATGGAGTTTCCCATAAAAGGAAAACCCCAACTAGCTCTTCCATTTTCCATCTCAGAGCTCTTACAGGCAAAGCTATCCTGTGAAGAAGACAAAGATGATGATGATGATGCTCCATAGTTGGGAGAGATGGATAAAGAACCCATGTCTGCAAAAACCATCCCCATTGCAGAACCAAAAGGAGGAGATGAAGACGACGATGAAGAAGACGAAAGAGTACTAGAGGAGTAACAGCTCATCCCATTTGTGTTATTTGGTGCATATAAAACACATTTGTTTGCCATGCTTAATTTCTGCTTCTGACAGAAATGCTGTGAGAACTGTTACAAAGTCATCTTCATGGCCAGATAAAATAAAAGAAATGAGATCGAGGAGGAAAAAACGAGAAGGAAGTTTGACACACAGTGAAGGGAACGAGAAAGCAGTGGGAAGAGAAAACTAGAAACAGCAAAAACAGCGGAAGTGTTTCTAACAGAAACCTCTCTCTCTCTCCCCTTGAGGGAGGAGTGTTTGAGTAGTTTTTATATTCTTTTTCTAGTCCTCATCTTATTACTTTTTTCTCTTTTTAAACTAAATCCCACATCATCACACGTGTGAAGGGCAGAGAAAACTCTATCTCTCTCTCTCTCTCTGTGATTAGCGCTGAAGGTTCTTAGGCTGTCTCTCTCTCTCTACATTGACAAGAAAGACTCTTAATGCGGTGTCTCCTGGCTTTAGGTTTCAGTACTGGTGGTGTAGAAAACTTCCTTTTCAATGGCAGAAAATGAGAGCTCAACATGGCAACCCTGTCAACACAAGTACCCTTAGCTCTTCATCCCCCATCAGTCTTTTAACTCGAAACAGGTTAAACTTGGGTTTCATTTAACCCACCTGAAGTCTACAGGGGGTTCCTGATGTAATTTTGAAAAGAACAAAAAAAAAAAAAAGTTGCTTTTCAAAAATCAGCTCATAATTTGAATAGGTCAAAAGGATAATTTTTTCATCAGTTTCTCTCTCATCCAGCTCAAAAGCATTTAAAGCTTTTAGCTTTCAGTTTTTAGAAGCATCCAACACCTAAACAAAGAAAACAAAAAAAAACAAAACACTAATGCCCTGATTACTAGAGTCCAAAGCTAGGTCATTAGGACTTGACCTCAGTATAATCGCCTCTCTAACTGTTCTTTTGTCCACATTATGGATTCAAAATAGATAATCCATCCTTAATCAAACATTGAGCTATAAAGTTCCCCTTTCCAAGTATATTTCCTGTGTTTGAATCATCTCCACAAACATTGAAAAATAGAGTTTGTAAAGATCAACTTGATCATGTTAATTTTTCTTTGACGTTGAAAATGTCTAAAAGGTGAAAGTCATTGAATGGTGGGTCCAAACTCCCATTCTGCCAACACAACATGAGCCTCTAGTAACTTTTCCAATACTAAGGATACTGTCAGTATTTTGATTGGATAGGATTTTAAAGAAAGTTCATTTTTATTTTTATTTTGATATATAAAGATTTTTTTTTAATTATTGCCAAACATTATAATTTTTTAATATCTTCTGGGCAAAGTAAGTAGAACCTATTGATTGTAAAACCTAAAATCACATGAAGAGCAAGAATTAGTTTACCAATTCAGGCATTGCTATCCCCAGGTTAGAATATAAAAATTTTTAATCAAAACTATTTTGATCAACAGTTAAATCAACCCTAACAATAATACTACTCTTTTTAGTTAACTTGAGAATGGAATGTTAGGATCAATTCAAAGCTAGTAAAAAAATATATTTTGGGCAATGTCATTAAACGGTAAGGCCTAAGAGCACAAAGTAAATGCTTGTATAACATACATACATATGTTTTGTGAATATTAATTCCATCCAAGGCAGCTCTGTTAAGAACTATAGAGAGAGAGAGAGAGGACCGGGGGGGGGGGGGGGGGGGGGGGGGGGGGCGGAACCAATATCACATCCATCTTCTGTTATACGTACCTGAATCAAATAATAATAATTGTGATTTACAAGCTCCGATTTTATCATACTGTGAATCACATATATATATATACCGTTTTGCTACAATATGTCCCAAAACAGACAATATAGAAAAGGGTCATGCTAAATGGCATGTGTAAGATATGTGTTTTCCTGTTGTGCTTAATTATATGTTTTTTTTTTTTTTTTTTTGGCTCACTGGAAAAGCCAAAATTGGGCAGACGTTTCATTTAATGTGGCAGTGGAGTATAACAGGAATGTACTACATTTTCTGTGAAGTGAACCACTTGGGTCAAAAAAAAATTGAACCCTTCTGCTTTAAATGGGAAACAACCCAACCAAGACACCTCAAGAAGTGAAAAACATTTACTGAGGAAGCCACAAGAGGATATAAGCACCATTTTAGTTACTTCCAAACTTAATGGCCTCTCTCAGACCACAGGGTCCTAACCAAAGGAGGCATGTTTTCTATATGTCATTATTCCCTTGCCCTTGAGACTCTAGGGCTTCACAATGCTATCATTTATGCTTGCATGTAAGTGACTTTAACATGCTTCTTGGGATCATGTTGCAGTCTTTATGTCATCCTGACCATGGCATAACAACAACATTGGGAACTTGCAAACAGACTGAGTCTATGTATCTATATACATATTTATGTTTTCTATAAATGTATGTATTTTTGCTATACGGTACCTCGTCGACCAACTACTTTCTTGAACGCATGCAAAACCATTATACAGAAACTGAGTCTATGTTAAGCTCTTATTTTCTTTTCCTTTTGTCTCTTGTTTTTTTTTTTTTTTTGTAAAATATGCTGCAAACAACTACTAGCTTGATTTAATTAAATTTAAGCACTGGGTTGCTTCAACTGATCAGTAATTATATCACAACATGCCAAAAAGAACACCTTACTGAATTAAATCATTAAGAGGTGGTTGAGTTGTTCACAAGGATTTTTAGTTCCAAGTCTGCTTAGTAAGGCTGCTATTCACTTTCTGAGAGGAGTGATAAAGAGTTTCCAAAGACGATGTAATGGTAGTTATGGGTTGCTGATGAGTCTTGAGAATTGAGACCATAGCTGTGGAGGGAAGGACATGAAAGAGAGAGACTGTCCAAGTTCCAAAAGGACCGCTTCTATGTGATTCAATGACTAGACAAAGAACAATAAACCATTTGGTCTCCAACTTTCAGACCGAATGAGAAGAGTAAAAGTCCCTATGGCTTTGACAGGTAAAAATGAGAAGTCCAGTCCAGAGAACAAATGCATATATGTACATATATATGCATTGCTCTGGTCATGCATATCTTCATCTCGCCCAAATCAAAGGTAAAAAAAAAAGACAGGCCCTTCCATTCCCACGTGCGACTTACCTCTTCCCACTCGCACGTGTGTTACCATTGTTTGCAAGTGCTTTCTTGTAAGTTTAAACCTATAGCTAGCTCACTTGTCCTTGTCCTCGGCTCCACAGCCAATTTATTGCTTGTGATGTCACGCGTCAGAAAACCCTAGTAAGTAGACAACAAAACCCCACAGCCTCAGCTAAACCCATCCCATCTGGATTTTCAGACACATTTTAAGGGTTGTTTTAGTCATCGTCTCACAGCACAATAACTAGGATGATTAACCAACCCAGAAAGAGACAGACAGGGTTTGTTAATTTGCAGAAAACTAGGAAGAAATTAGTTTCATGAATCAAAGTGGCATGTTTGTTGTGTGTGCACCAAAACAAGTGAGTTTGTTAAGAGTAATATAAAACATTTTTGTATGAGTCTATGTATGATTGGGATGAGAGATGATCTATAGCTGATCTGACTTGCTCTTTTCAGTGAGATTTTGGGTTGTTGGACTCTGTGCAAATGGAGTCGTGTGATCGAGTTGGTTGAGGTGAAGATGAATGATGTGAAGAAACATGCTTCTGGGATGACCCCCATGTGAGAAAAGATACCAAGTCTCTATGGCCTAATCAAATATATGTTAAGAGGAGGCTAGGGAGCCACAAATACATGAGTTGTAATAGGTCAAAAAGATATATTTGGATGACCCACCATGTAAATTGTAGGGCTACCCTCCATGAGATTCTGTTGGGTCTGTTCCCTTGGAAGTATATGAAAAGGAAAGCATGATGGTGCCTCTGTTGCTGTGGGGACACACCCAAAACACTTAAAGAACAAGACAAATCTGACCAGTAAAATGGGATTGGCAAGGCAAATGTGAAGTTGTACTGCCCGTGTGTGTATGAGAGAGAGAGAGCGAGTACAAACAAGACATTAGACATATCAATTGTTTTGGCTTGCTTTTCCTGCTCCATATGTTAGCATGGAAATCAGTTAACTTTGTCTGAAGGCACAAGAACAAGTGGACAACCATGGATTCCTCAACCAACACCATGTCACCAACATGGAAATTTTGGCCCAATCTGGAAGATGATTAGGACACCTAGGAAAGCACATGGACTCGTCCCAGTTTTTTTTTGTGTGTTTTTGTGTGTATGCCTGTTAATTAAGAACGTGGGTTTGTTTCAACTTTTGATGTTTATTTGAGCCTCTTAGAATATTCAACTATTAACTTCATGTGTTGCCCAGAATGCCTTCCTAACTTCTTTCTTTTTTATGAAATCCCTAAAAGAAACTCTTAAATATGGATAGAAGTTATAGAACACGTCAATTGCACAAGATCAGCTATGTCTTAATGAACTGACATATATATATATATTAGATATGCAGCATATGAGTCTCGATCATAGTTATCAAAATGAAAAGTAAAAGCGAAAAAAGGAAACAAAAAACGCAGCAAAAAAACATAACGAGATACGGAAAGCGAGAAAAATTGAAAAATTTATAAAAATCTTATTAAGAAACTTTTCTAAATTTAAAAATTTATAAATTTTAAGTCAAACTCATCTGAACTCTTCATTTTTATATTAGTTGACGTGTCAACACCTCAATCAATAAAATGGAGATCTTCATTCCACATCATGAAGTGGAGAGAATCTAAATCATAAAAAACTTAGTAGAAATCTTTAAGAAACTTAAGAAAGGCTTTTGAGAAACTTAGTAAAAACTTACATGAATAATTTTATAGATACCTAATTAAAATTTAAGAGAAAAAATATATAAAATTAATATTTTAAATTTTTTAAGAGTTTTTATTAAATATATCAAGATCTTTTTAAACATTTTCTATGAGTTTTTAAACGTTTTTCAAAAGTTTTTTAAAAAAAATTTCCGCATATTTTAAAATATTTTTCTCAAAATTTGAAACAAATTTTGTATTAATACCAAAAGCACGTTTTTTTTAAAAAATATATTTTTTTCTCCTAAATGAATTTTTCGACAACTATGTATAAGATTTTGTTCGTTGAGTTCTAATGATCTGACGATATAATAAACGTATACATATATATGCTAATTATTGCTTTAAGTACATGAGAAATCAAATCAAGTTTCATTGTGGAGTAGTCAACTTTGTTTTGGCCGTCAATGAAGCTCAACTCATCATTAACACAATCCAACTGATTAAAATCCTAAAACCTAACCGATTTAGCTTATTTTCTCTAAACTCAAATGTAAGAATTTTATGACTCGCCCAACCAGGGGCATTTTGGAAATAAATAAGGTCCATAAAAACAAATGCTTCCGTGGCCTTACATTGTCATTTCTCGAGTTTAATTTCTTGGTGGGGGATACTGTAACCCCTATGTTCCTCCATGGAAAACCTCACCTGAACATGTATTCATGTTCATGCCATCTTCCCAACAACGTCTTTTCAAAACCAATGCAATGCTCAAGATCTAGTGAGAGAAAAATGACAATGCATGGGGTGTGCCTGTGTCAGTAATGGCGTACAAGTATACTGATCAGAACTTAATTGGATACTGAACCGGTTAAAGTATTAATTTTTAGTTTATTAATTTTATAGGTGGTTTAATCGGTTCAATTAGTGTTATAATATTATATATATTTTAGTTATTATATAGCTTATATATATTAAATATGATAAAATTAATCATTAACTAAGTAATAGTTTGATGGTAAAATGATCAAATTTTTCATGCTAGTCACAAGTTTAAATCTTTATCCCAACAAAAACTTAAAATTTTGAAACTATTTAAAAAATCAAAATTGATAGTTGGTTTTTCAGTTGAATTGGTCGATTTTTTTAAAAATCGACCAATTCATCCGATTTAACTTGATTCACATGCATTTTCGATAAATTAATTAAACCGTACTTGCTAAAAAATCGATTGAACCGTCTAATTCGATCTAGTTCTAATAACTATGGTTTCAAGATTTGTGTTAAAAGGACCAATGTAAAAAATTTTAAATTGAGTAGGGACTTAGGTAATTGGTTTTTTTAAATTTTAGAGGGACTAATACACATATTTCATTGTAAATTTTCAAAAATCTATAGGGTTAATAGAAAATTTAGAAAATTTTGAGGGGCTGTGACCTCGCTCACCCCCCTCCATCCGCCAATGTGTGTCGGTATAGTTTATGTAAATCCAAATCAACCCTGATTAGTCCTAAGTATTTTTGGACCTAGAAACGAATCAACTCAACAAAAACTTTTTTGAATTGTTTCGTGTTAGCCAAATGTATATGCTTGACCTATATAAAGTGACAAATACCTATTATGTATAATAATTATGTGTAAAAAAATACTTATATAAATCATAATTATAAGTAGTAGCCTTAAGAGGTAAATTAAATTTTATAAAATATATATATATATAAAGAGTTGGTTCTCAGACAGGTTCAGATCACCATTCGTGGGACTTGGAATTTTTTTACACCAGAAACTGAACCTAATATCTATCCCAATGGAACTAACTCAACCCATAAAAGAGATTAGGTTTTTCTACTGTTAGCTACGGTACTGTCATGCGCTTTCAGTAATTTCTTTTCCTCTAATCTAATATTTTATATAAAAAAATGACACTATTTTTTGATGAGTTTGATTACCAAGATTATATGTACAAAAAACAATTAACATCATTTAACAACATTAGCCATCCGATTTTATACAAAAGCATTTGGCGGTCTGAAAACCTTCAAAACCGTTTCTAAATGGGTTTAAGTAATCAAATGGTTAAAATTCTTCGGATCGAACTAAACGTTTTAAGAGTAGTACATGCAGTGTAATTCTAGATAATGGTGGGTTCTGATTTTGTAAAATAAAATACACAATGACCCAAAATGTAATGACAGCACAGACAGCACTATAACCAACAAGAGCAAAACCGAACCTCCACAAAATATGTTTAACTCACAGTAATAGGATTCTTTTCTGCATCCACATTTATATGCGTAAGGGCTGCTATAAACAGGCACGACTAACAGTAAGACATCATCTAAACGGTGCCTAACTGCTAATCGGGTCTGCTCTAAGCATACACCTTGTATGCATATTCAACCCACCAAAGTTAATTACCAAAAATAAAAAATAAAAAAAAAACAACATAAAGAAGTCTACATCTAACAACAGTTGTTCAAGAATGAGGTGACAATGTGGTTGTACAACGGAGAGCTATAGGTCACACAGTACGTCTGCAAAATTAGCTGAAGGACCAGGGGGAGTAGGTAATACAGATTGTATTGCAGAGAGAGAAAGAAGAGAGACAGTGAGAGAGAGATGATGACATGAGTGGTGATATGGGGGGTAGGGCTGGGGGTTTTCTTTACTGACTTTCCGTGAACAATTCTAACAAAGGGGGTGGATCTACAGGCTTCTGATACCACATATAGATATAATATAGGTAGGAGTTTTAGTCTGCCGTATAAGGCTTAACAGTCAGTAACCCCAAAACTGATATCAAGAAAAGGCTTTTGAAATTGAAAAAAAAAAAGGGATGACTTCATTGAGAATTCAATACTACAAATGGTAAATAAAGGTTGGTTTTCCACACTGTTTTCCATGATTTGTCTAGATGTTAACAACACAAGCCAATAGGCTTTTGATAAAAGAGGGTAGAGAGAGACAGAGATAGACAGAGAGAGGGGCCTTTGAAGCCTAAGTGAGAATACCTACAACTCTCTCTGTTCTCTCTCTCTCTCACTAGATCTCTGACACCAATAGTACTCCACGTACCTATCAGAGACACGCTGAGACACTGGTAAGTAAAAGCCAAGAACTTGGGGTTGGGGGGTAAAGTTGGAATTTTGATAACTTCTTCCAGTACAGTAAATGTCAAAGGAGTTATGTAACTGTACAAAGGGTTTGTCAGGTGAGAGAGTAATGGTGGGGGTGGGGAAGGACACAGTATTTGATTTTGTTTGAGATTTTCTCATTCATTGACTGGGGGAAGAAACACCAGCCATACTTTTACACTAACCCCAGAGAGGGATTGTCTGAACCTTATTATTTTCCCTTTTTTTTTCTTCTTTCCATATTCAATTCACTGTGTCTTTGCTCTCTCTCTCTCTCCCTCTCTCATATATATGAACAGTGCATATTGAATATGTATGTAATGTATATATCTTGATTGTATCTGTAACGACGTCCGGGGGGAAGAAGTGAGTGATTGTACCCGTCCACGTGCGTAGACCCCCTATTGTACGCAGCTCCAAGCAAACAAAAAGCGAAAGCTTTTGTCAAAGAAAACAAGCAAAAGCAGGCCCAACGGTTCATGGTCCTTTTGATGTCCGTACTCTCTCTCTCTCTCTCTCTACAAAGGCTGTAAATATATTTTTATTCAGAACTGATAACAGCCACGTTGCATGTTAACCAGCCAAAGGACGATGATGCATTAGAGAGAGAGACTCACTCATACAGCAATGAAGGATCCAAAGTTGTGGATTTCTTCATATGATTAACTTCTTCATATTCTCGATCTAATCCATGTTGTGAATGTAATCACTCAAGCTGTGGATCTCTTTTCTCCTTTTTTTTTTCATTAACTCCCAAGAATACTCAACCTAGGTCACCCATTTCTCGAACAGGTGTAGGTGCGAATGAGCATCTACTATTAAAATATTTTGAAAGCGAAAACGCTTAAAAAAAAAAAATGCTTTCATACTGACTTAGTACTCAACTCAAAATGCTCCGATTTACAATTCCCTTTTCACAAAAGTAAGGACACATAAAAAAAAATAAAAATAAAAATAAAAAAGCAGGACCCACAAACCACCACCACCTTATTTATGATTGCTGACACGTAGGAGATCGTGGAGCTTATATCTGAGAGCAAAGCTGTTAGACAAACCAATGTGAGATCTGCCGAACATGACACATTCTTTTCTTTTTTTTCTTTTGGAACAAAGGTAAGAACACGCATATGTTAATTAGAATTGCTAAATCCATACCATTTTAGACTCTATTCACAACCTTTTTGTATTTTCATTCTTCGTTTTTACTCCTTGTGAATGTAACAGTATACATTCTCACACTCGTTTATTTTACTACCCGAACTGGGTGACATCTTCATATATGTGACAGTATAGCTATTCGTACACCAAAGAAAATTCAATCATGTTCTCATGTATATGCATGCATATATATATATGTGTCTGTGTGTGTGTACAGTGCATGCATGATTAAAAATTTCTCAGGAGGAAGTTAATGCTTCAATGCAATACTTAGATCACACTCAAAGCTCTTGGGAACTAATCCATCCCAGTTGGTCATTCCCGAGAACAAAGAAGAAGCCAATTAATACTCACCTTTTGTATCAGTTTGTCAGACTGTTAACCCCTTAACTGATTTAGGCCTCTGCTGCATCGTTGTCATTTGGATTGGAAAATATATGTATAGAGTACGTTTGCAGCTTTTTTTTAATGGCTCTTGAGTTTTGTCTATTTTACTTAGGTTTTTTTAGATTTTGCTTTGAGGAAGGCAAAACTAATAATTTATTAACAATTTCAATAATTAATTAAATGTCCATAAAAAAATCTAAAAATCATTAAGAAGTTGCATCGAAACTCACTACCTTATGCCTTTGCATTACTCATTTCTAAAATCCCTCTTCCATAATGGTATTGCTATTATCTCCCTCCAATCTTCATAAGGTATCTTAAAAGATAGAGAGAGAGTCATAATATACCCATCTAAGAGGTGGCCTAGTGGTAAGGGCAAACAGAGAATTATGTGGTGAGGGGCATGGTTTTGGATTCGATTCTTCTTAATATTAAACTTGTAATTTAAGTGGGGAGTCGTGGCGATGAATTACTATACTAGCTCTCTACAAGAGAATAGTCTTGCCAAAGGAAGAAATACCTGTTATCAGAAAAAAAAAAAGAGTCATTATGTATCTTAAGCACACAGAGAGAGAGAGAGAGCTTGCCATATTTGCAAATAAAAGGTGGAACCCAACCCATGTTTGAGCATAAACGTCTCTCTAAAGATAAAACATTGAAGGAAAACTGTTGAGATGTAGTACATGGCCTCCTAAGCAATGCTTATAATCTATATCCTTCTGTTATACGAAGAACTTGCATACCTAAAACATCCTCTCTCTCTCTCTCTCTCTCTCTCTCTCTCTCTCTCTCTCTAAATATATATATGCATACTTACCTATAAGAAATAGAAATGGATCTAATTGCAAAAGATACTCAATGGACTTCTTGTACAAACTAAAACTAACTCTTATCTTTAATTCTTCTTTAGAACCAGTCTTAGTTTCTTAATATAACAACAACATTTACAGCTAGACTGACTACATCTCTTTGTCACCCTACTAGGTCGAGAAGAGAACTTATTTACTGCCAAGGATGATGCAATCAGCAGAAGACTTTTCCTTTTTATCCTTCTTCATTTCCTACATCATCGTCATCAAAGAATAATTTGAACTCGTTAGCAATTCCAGTAATTTTTGTTTGTCAATCTCTTTATATATATCACAAGTTTAGCAGAGGATTGTCCAGCAAATTACTCCAAGCCCACTGGACAGACCAGCATAGAAGCCTTTATCCTCTTGGCCTGGCCTGGCCTTGACGCTTAACCTTGAATCAATGGGCTTGACCACGCTCCCCAACACCATCCCGGCACGCCATTTACCAATCAGTCCATGTGGATTTTGATTCTTCCTCTTCGTGGCAATTTTGACTGTTTTGGAACACTGAACTACCCAGCCCAAAAGCACATTGGGCTATTTAAAAGACGCAAAATTTTGCCAAGCCTTCGAAGCACTGTGATTCATTTTCCGAGCAACTGCGATGTGTTGCAAGAAAACAGCATTGTTATTTTCCAAGCAAAACCAGGCCAGGGCCCTTACTAAGTGGCCACCTTATCCATACAACTATGAATTACAAGAGACCAACATGACCATGATTGCTGATAAAAGGTTCAGATAGGAGGAAATATTAGAAAACCCAACTTCTCTGTGATTGGCAGTAGAAAAATTTTCAATATAGTTTGGGTCAGATTGTAGGAATTTTTCAATTCTGTGTTTGGTGTAAAATTGGGATGATAACATGATGTATGGAATATTATAGGTGTAAGATTATTGATTTGGATGTTGTTAGTTCAGTATTTTTACTAGAGAAAAGGAACCCAAATGTAATTTAGTAGCTAGCTATTGTATTTGGATATAATATTTGATATGATTGGAAGTATTTGATTTATGGTAGGGTAGAAAATATAGTAACTCTAAAAACAAATCGGGTCTAGCAATCGGGTCTGATCCGGTCAGGGCCGGCCCAAGTCGCTGCGCTTGGGCAACCCCTGGGCAGCAACCCTATAAAAAATTTTCGAAGCCCAAAATTTTTTCTTTTATAGCAAAAGCAGATGATCCCATATATAGTTACCCACCTAGAGTCTAATTGCGTTTTTTAAAAAAATTGCCCAAACTTATTGTAACCCAACATTTTCGATGGGACATGAAAAGCAAGTTATTAATCTAACTTTGAAGACTCAAAAAGTAAAATCCCTTAAAATTTGAAATGTTTCTCTCAAACTCTAAGCATACAAGGACCAGAACCCTCTAAGAAATAGGTCGATTAGATTATTTAGATCACCTCGACATCTTTAGAGGTTTATACATACCTAATTTTAACCGTAATTTTGAATAATCGAACTTCATAGCTACAAATATGAAGCTTTCATTCAAGAGGTTTGAGAAGTAAAGGAAGTTCCCAATATGCAAGAGAGTTAATGATTGTTGGTCATCCAAACTCTCTCTCCACTCCAGCATGTTTGTTTTGAGGAGTAAAGGGCAAAACATTTAATACTATTTATATCCCAACCACTGCCACTAACTAGTCAAATATTCACAAACTTCAAACTTTTCAAGTATAGGTTGCTTATCGAATTTTGTTAACTATGCCAGTTATAGTTGCTTCGGTGGAGAGAGGTTTTTCTAAGTTGAAGTAAAAGACTACCATTTTACAAAAGAGATTAAGTATGTCAGCTATGATCTCAATTGAAAATGAATTTTTAGATAAGTTAAACTATAATGACTTAATTGAAAATTTTGCTTCAAAAAATGCAAAGAAAAGTTATTTTCTTTGAATCAAACCGTACTAATCATAAAGCATCATAACCAATTAACTGGGTTTACAATTTGCTTTTTATTTTTTTTTATGTAATTCAAGTTAAACGTACAATGTAAACTTAATTTTGATTTTTTTTTAAACTTGTATGACTTTTTTTTGTAATGAATTAATAGTAAAAAGGCAACCATGTTCGGGATCGAGTTAGAACAATCCAAATGTCAAGACTAGCCCTAGATCCGGATGATAATGGATCGGAACCCAAATGTCGGGACCGGCCCTAGATCCGGTTGATAACGGATCAGATCTGCAAATACAAAATCCGATCTGCCGATCCGGTTATGGACCAGACCGGGTTCATTGACAGGTGACGAACGTTGGATGCTTTGTAGATTCATTATTAACTGGCAGGAGGAAAAATGTATAGAAAAATGAAATAGATGCAGACCAAATCCACTTAACTGATCCTCCAGAGTATGTATATGCATGCAACCTATCATGGGGACTATAATTTGATGGATGAGAAGAGTCTGGTTGCTGAATTCCAGGCCGAGGGGAATTGTCAATAAGGAAGTACCATCCCCTGAACTTCTTATATCAACATACTCATCCTACGGGGTTGGCAGAGATATCAGGAAGGTTTAGCAATTCATCCATGCATGACTGACCAATTCCAAACCAGCCAAGATACATTCCTAAAAACCAATCCTTATTTCAGGAACTAAAGAAAGCAACTATACTCTCCATGTATAACATGTCAAATGGATAAGCCACCATTTCTGTGTGATCGTTCAAAAGGATATAATAGAACAGATTGTTGAGATCATCCATTCAATTTCAGTATCAGTTTTCCTTTGGGTTGATCACTGGCATGTATTATTCCACCATTCAAAGTGCCCAAGGTCAGCCAATGCTTCCAAGTTTACAACTAAACCCTTGGTAGTCCAGAAATGGATTAACAGCATCAGAATAGAATCATACAATTGCCAAATGAAATTTAGGCTGTGAATTTGGTCCTCTAAGATAGTACCAGAAACATAATTCTGTAAAAATTCCTCTAATCAAATCAAAGCACAAGGAAAGTTAGCATCCCTATATAGTCATCACCCAAGACATCCCTTCCCATTTTATTCTGAGTCTCCAAAGGTCCATGTGCCTTCTCAGCTATATTCTGGCGTCTTTGATTTAGTGCCATCCTCCAAATAGAGGATCAAAGCAGAAGCCAACCTTGAATTGGGTGGCTACACTGGCTATCCTATCATCAAAAACAGAGTGCAACTATTATATGAGAAAGAACCCCAGAATTGGGCTTTAAGCTTCTGAAGGTTTGGTCACATAAACGGCATTCCCCAAAAACTACTGCCAATCCATGCCCTCAAAACCATTAAACTCCCTAATAACTGATGCCCAAGTTTCACACATCAAAGTAGTGTAATGATGCAACTCCATAACTTGAGAATCCTCTATGGCACTGTGGCATTGTCCTCTAACAAAATGGATATCGGCAATGAAGAAAAGGAAAAAAATAGAAGGCCTAGCATAATACTGAATATCGATAAACTCAGGTTTTTGGCCTGCCCTATTAGCTCATTCTATCACCCCAAAGTTAACAGTTGTGCTTGATCATTAGTGTTCTGGTTTCCATTAGCACAAGGATTTTAAATTACTCAACTGGAGAAGAATTTTCTAATTTCATTACAAGCTTGCCACAAACATCAGCTCATATTGGGATATTTATGATAGCTTTAACATCAGGTAGACGAATACAGAGCAAATTAGCAATCGGCATGTCTATAACATAAGTTATTTCCTTTACCATATCTGCAATCACAATCCAATTTCATAAACTAGCTTTCTTAGTCAGCTTCTAACTTACATTTATTATGAATAAATAAGGATCTTATATGGCAAGAAAATGTACATTTGACAATCAAACTCATATCTGAGTCGCACAATTTCACTATTAAGCTAAGTGTACAAGAAGATGAATTGCAACTTGCAAGCAAACTTACTATGATTGCTCCTTATCAACTGATCGCAGTCGCATCTCAATCAACCGCGAATTGAACTCCCCATCGCTGACCTTCAACATCTCCGGCAACGAAAGCGAGAGCCCATTCTCCACCAAAAGCCGGTGCCGGAGCTTTATCTTCCCTTCCAAGCTGAACGAAAAATACTGCGGAAACCTCTTTAGCTCCGCCAAATCCCCATTCATCTCCGTCAAGAAATACTCCACCTTTGGCTGAAAATTGTTGGATATACTAAACGTCAACAACCCCGGTGACCTCAACACCATCCTCGCCACCTCCTCATATGAAAAACCCAAATCTTGCAAGTAATTCAGTTTTGGCAAGAGAGTGCCTTCCACACTCGAAACCAACAACAGTGTCGTCTGGCAATTTATTGCGTGCTTTCCCACAAACCCCAAATTTTCCAAGAAACGCAATGTGGGTCTCAATTGGTCGTCTGCACTGCAAATTAACAGTCTCGGGCAGCGAATGATTGATTTTCGGATATCTGGAAATGGGATATTGACGTCGTTCAATAGGAAATCGAACACGGGGTAGAGATCGAAGTAGGGATCGCAGGTGAGGAGCTGAGGATGCATGTCGAAGATGCGGCCGAAGGCGGAGCGCTCGATGCCCATCGACGAGAGGCATTTCTCGACGGATTTGAGGGAGTCGAGTGAGGTTGATCGAAAATCGGGGTTCTTCTGGAGGGCTTTGGCGGGATTGACTTTGAGCGTCTGGAGGTAGAGAATCTTTTCGCGGAACCGGAGGCCGGAGTCGGAGGTTGGTTGCGGCAGATTGGTGGTAGTGAGGTGGGGGGTGAGTGGGGTGCGAGTTTGGAGAGGTGTGATGCCATTGAGGAGGTTTTTGGGATGAGGTTTAGGGCTGGGGTTTTTGGGCTGGGGGTTAGGTTTAGGGTTTTTGGTGGGTTTGAGGGAGGAGTGAAGGGTTAGGGTTTGAGGAGGAAGGACTTGCAGTCGAATTATCATCCCTCAGACAGTCGATGCAGAGAGATAAAAGAGAAGATAGGACTGCTTTGTTCTGCTCGGCCTTACTGGGTGGCAATATCCCAATTGTCAAATTTCTAATTATAATTATCCAATTGCTAATATCATGGCATATGATCTCCTATTTTTAATAAATCAACAAATCAATTTAAACTTTTGAAATTATAAACAAAAGATAATTTTTAAATGTTCATACTACATATTATTTTTAACAAAAAGGCATGTAATTGCATGTATTTTTACAATTAATGTCAATGAGATTTTATATTTTAAAGTTGTTATATAATAACCTCGTTATAAATATTTTAAAGCACACCCATTGTAATATGTATAATCAAATATTTCCAATTTCTCAAGCACATAAATTAATAAATATATGTGATCATTTTTTGCCTCTCACACCTTTTTAGTAATGTCACTAATTCTTTTGAGTTAAAAAAATTTAATGTTGGAGTGCATATCAATAAATGCAGATTTAAAAATTGATAATCACGTATATAAGATTTACGCAAAGTGAAATGCTACTTACAGTCTCACAGCACTGCTCTTGACGCAAAATACTCAACAATATTGATTATCCCTTCAAGCCTGTTTGGAACATGGAGAAAGAAAGAAAAAAAGAAAATGAAGAAAAAAATATTTTTCTTTTCTTGTTTGATTTTGCAAAGAAAATGAAAGGAAAGTGGAGAGAAAGAGAGAGTGATTATTTTTTCTCCATTTCTCTCTTAGAAAAAATCAAATAGTTAAAGAATTTTTTTTTTTAATTTTCTCTTTTCTTCCCTTCTTTTTTCAAGTTCCAAACAAGCTATATCACTTATCAAGAGCAAAAAATGAATTACTTGGTTCATTACATAGCATAATAAATAAACTACAACAACAAAATCAAAGCATTAAATGTAAAAACACAGTTTAAACAGTGTAGGTGAAGAGATATAAACGTATACCAAGCTGATGAACATATATTCAGTTGTAAAGTAATACCAACTAGTGCTATTAAGATTTAAGACTTTCAGTAAAATATCCATCCAATATACGAAACGTAGAAACCATAACGGAGATAGTACCTAAAAATATAGGTGCCCTGCTTACTATTTTTTTATTTTTTTGTTTACCAAACTCATTGACTCAGCTTATTCATGGGTTCAAACTAGGAGTGGCTACTCGTATAGTATAGTGGAGCCTAGACTTTAAATAATTCTCATTGGGCCTAATATTAACTTTCAAGTTTGCCCAATTAAAATTTTTAAATTTTCAAGCTCATCTAAGCCTATCTATTTAACCAAAATTTATATAATAAATATTTTTTTTCTAAAAATAATCTTAAATGAGCTAAAATATATTTACATATATATATATTAAATATATATTATTTTATATATAATTTGCGCCAAGTCAGATTTCAAACCAAATTTTCAAGTCTGCCCATTAACATAACTGGGCTTAAAAAAAATAAAAATTTCAAACCCTATAAATAATGAACGGGCTTAAACGGGCACTAGCTATCCAAAGTTCAAACTCTTCTATCACTTGGTTCAATATTTCCTAAATGTAAAATTCTTACATAGTAATTTTTCAATATTGTTGAGTGGTGCCACCCTAGATAAGCTCACATCCTATTAATTTATACCTTTTAAAATTCTCATTTTTATGTTGATTGTTTTTTCATCATATAATGTTGGCTTTTCGACTCCAACTCATACCCAACAAACTCACCGATAAACAATCCATTGCTGACTGCTCGTAATATATTCCATGTCTACATACTCTAGTGGTTATGCTAGCAATTGATTCGTGCAATAAATAGGATAAAATTAATATATTTAAAAATTAATTTTTTTTATGAATATTAGTTGAATTGTCATCAATGTAAATAATTTATACGTACATATCTGAATTAATATTCTATACATAAATCATTATTAAAAATATATATTTACTATAATAAACTGTTTTTTTAATATTGTTGTCAAGTTATACACACAACTCGATTAATTTCAAAGACAAGTTATTCACATCAACATTAAGATTTTTAAATAAATTACTCACGACCTGATCGGTTTAATCTCGGTTATTATAATGAACTCTGAAGCTACATTTTAATGTTACATAGGATTACAAATATGACAATATATATTCATAATTATTGTATTAATAACTGATAAGTAAGTCATATTGAGTTCGCGCCTAGAAAAATTTTATTGATTCAGGGATTTGCCGTGATTTGGACCGAAGTTCAAAATACTTTAACTAGTCATTGTGTATCTGAAGATTTTGAACATCATCAGTTCTCAAAAATTATTTTTGCTTCGGAAATTTGTTGCACACCTATTCTCTCGCTCCCTTTTGATGACCCATTTTTTCGCCCATTCCTTCGTGCAAAACAGAGCCATGTGTGTGTCTATGCACCTCTGTCTCTCTACCTCTCTCTTCTCTTTTATGGTGTCTGTAATTGGCAAAGAATCTATCCGTCCCACTTCCAGAGGGTTGAATCACACAGTTTCGAACGATTCTTTTTGTTTCCTCATCTGGGTAATTCTTACATTTAACAATTTTTCCGTCCAAACTGCTTCATTTTCTTACCCTAATTTAGGTTTTTTCAAAGTGTTTGAATCATAACAGTTCTCTTTATCTATCTGGATCGTGTTAGTTATACTTATATTTATAATGGGTTGTTTCATAAATGGGTTCTACTACTCTTTCACTGATTCGTTTTTCCTGTACCCACTCTGCTTAATTTGAAATGTTGATGCTATGCACAGCTATCCTTCATGGGTTGATGGAAAAATGTTGAGTAATACAACACAAATTTTTGAACTGGGGTTAGAAAGGTGTCAGAAACTGAGTTTTGCCAGTGAAAAAATGCAGATGGGACGGGTCAAGCTGAAGATAAAGAGGTTGGAGAGTAGTACTAGCCGCCTAACAACCTATTCGAAACGGAAAAATGGGCTCATCAAGAAGGCTAACGAATTGTCAGTGTTGTGTGACATTGATGTTGTCCTTCTCATGTTCTCACCATCTGGCAGGCCTGTGCTGTGGAAAGGAATTAACAGGTATGTTGATATTTTCTTTTCTTCTACTTGTTATGTGCTTTAAACTTGTATTAGTGAATTTTAGCATCTGCTGATGATCTAGCCCCAAGAAAGCAGGCGAGCCATCAAGTTTGAGGCTTTAGGTATAGAGAGAGATTTAATCTTTTTGTGAACACAATTGGTACATTATGCTAGTGTGCAAATAGTTGAAATTTTTCTTTCCTCGTGTCCACTTGCACAGCTTATAATTATGTGGCTGCTTTGAAATTCTTGCAGGTTTGGGTAACTTTCTTTAACAATTTATGCAAGATTACATCTGACTAAAATCAACAAAATTGAGAGAATGAATCTAGGCATGGGTTCATGGTTAACTCTTAAGTTGCCACCATTAACATGCATTTATCATAGTGACAGCATGCTTTAAAATGTTTGTGACCTATATGAAAATGAGGCACAAATTGATATTTGAAGATCAAGTGTAATATAGAAGGTGCTAGCTAGCTTAGCTAGTCTTGGTAGTCATGTCAAAGAGCTAGGATCCAATTCTGCCTTCATCAAAGTTGGGGGGCCATGGGTAGGTAGAAGGCCACCCCCACCCGCGGCGTTGTGTAAACCATTGCCAGTGGAACAAAATTGGGGGATGAAAGTGTGATTACTTGGGGAATACAAGGAAGGAAATAGTTTAATGAAAGTTACAAATAGTTAGATGAAGAAATCAACATAATAAACAAGTATGGAGGCATTAAGTGACTAACACGAAGAGATGCATGATTCAAAAGCAACAAAGTGCTTATGTCCTTAAGAAGAGAATTTATGGACAACAATGAAGAGCTAATGATTAGAAGGTTGTCTTTTAAAATTCAAACCAGTATTCCAATTGAAAGTAAATCCATATAGGTTTTCCTTATGCTCAAATTAATTTCCTTTGGATTGGGTAATTCTCATTTTTAATCTAAAAAGAAATGAAGGAACACCAAAGAGCATAACTTTTAGTTTTTGGCTAACTTTGGACATTAGAATGGCCTCATGCAGAACCATTCTTAAGGCTATTGGAACCTGAAGTAACAAAATATGGTAATGAAAATTAATAAATCTTTAAGGCTATAGTCTTTGGAATCTGAACTAACAAAATATGGTAATAAAAATTAAGAAAATCAAGTATGCCATCCATGCATTGAGAGATCAGATCTAGAGTCTAACATGTAGTCATTGCATTCAAATTTGAAAATTAGTTTCAAAAAATCAACCTTTACAAAGTTGAGAAAAATCAGTTTGAAAATTATAGCCTTGACAGCAAAAAGGTCATCTATATTGTGCTGATAATACAGAAATTCTAACCATGTTAAAAATGTCAAATTTAGTAGATGATAGAAGGGTCTTGCGACTCTAACCTTTACCATTTTGATCTATATAGGAAGCCAGTATTTTTGTAATTTGACAAATTCCTTATGGAAGATCAAAATATATCCACAAGTTATTGGCTTACTTTATGGAGTAAGATGAAAAGACCAAAGAAAGAGACTAAATAAATCTAAAAGGTAAAATAAAATGATTCTTGAATTTCGAGTTTCCTCTGTATGTGTGTATCCTGGCACTTAAAAACATCAAGCGTTTCCCATTTCTTCTCTACTTTCCATCTCTTAGGTAAAATATTTCTAAGGTTCGCGGCTTGCACATAATCAAGAGGCCTTTAATTGGGGGAGGGGCTTAATGAGAGGTGGGAACACTATCATGTGAAGGGTAAACTTTTCAAGTTCATCGAGTTGAAGAGATTTAAGACATAAAAAATTGATTGGAATAGCACTCACATATACATATATTCATTGCAGTGCAGTTCCATGAAGGGGCAAATAGGAATAAGAGCACACATGGAGGCTTGATCTAATTTTGCTCATGATTGTCATGCTGTGGTAGCCAAGTGATTCTATTGCCTAATCTATCTGCACTGAACCTATTTTGTTCACACAAACTAATGTTGTCCGAGGACAGTCTTACACATACAGAGAACATGAGTATCCAACATCTTCTGAAAAAAAGAAATAAGATTTGCATGATTGTTCATGCCTCTGCACGTAATGATTACATAATAAGTCATGTATACAGGACATTATAGTCATTCACCTGTGTAATAACTTGGGGGAAGGCTGTCACATCTCCCCAAATGTTTTATACTATTAATTTTTTTTTTATAAAATTTCTAGACTAGTGTCAAAATGGTGGGAATGGGGCAAAATGGGCCATCTGCAGTGTCATTATTGTAAGACTTCTTTATTTTATTATATTACTATTATTTCCACTACTGCCATTGTTATTGTCACTGCTACTGCTGACACTGCCACTTCTATTGTCTATAATATTAAGCCATTTCCCCCTTGCTCAGTAGCATTGAAGGAATTATTGAAAGGTTTGCTGAATTAAATCCCCAGGAAAGAGCAAAAAGGTAATACCAATAATTTTTCTCTTGAAAACCTAGTTATTTTCATGTTGGTCTGGGTTAAATATGTTCAGAATTGGAATTGAATTCTTATTTATTGGATTGGAACAGGAAGTTGGAGATCTTCGATGTAAGCAGCTTTTAACAATCCCATTCTTCTCCAATGCATTGTCCATTAAATTGCTTTAATTTATGCGTTATCATTACCGTTACTCCTTTACAATATTTTCTCCCATTTGAGACCCTAGGCTTTAAAGAGATCCTATAGGAAGTCGGATCATATGGTAGATGCACAAGATTTCTTCGGTTCAAGGTATGTGAAAAATTGGTTTGAGTTGATAAGAGTGTTTTCTTACTAATGCATATGACTTTTTTTCCCTATATTTTCCTCATGTGGAGCTGTTCTTGCTTTGCTTTTGTTTTAGTTGCAGCTATCAAGCAATCGGGGTATGCATCCAAAACCAGCTAACTGAATCTTATTTCCAAAAATTTGATATCTTTTTAGTTGTTGTTATTGACAATAGTGATATGTTTTACACAGGATTTGACCACTCAAGCAAATTTATTGCGAACTCAACTTTCTGAAGTTCATAAGAGACTGAGGTGAACTTTTCAAATCTTTGGTTAGAAATGCGTCTTTTGGTTTTATGGACCTTCAAATATGCATTTTGTATGCTAGCCATATGTGTTGTTAACTGAGAGTTCTCTGTGAGATTTATGTTACGTTGTTTATGTCTCTTTTGTGTTCACCATATGTGATATTGTCCATATATTTATATCAAATTGTAGCATTCGGATTATTTTGTTTTCCCTTCTTACGTATTTCAACTCTATAGTTTGTCACTTGTCATCTAATATAATGATTAAAGTCTGTGAGAGATCACAAGGTTATATATGTTGGTCTTCCATTTGGTGGATACTAAACTACTTTTGGCTAGTCATTAGGCATTTTCCTAGTTGCTATAATCATATCGAATAGTTGTGTTAACTATAATAGCCTAAAACTCCTAAATACTAGCAATTGCCAGGTTATTATTTTAATTTCATTTTGTTTTTGGATTCTGTTTGCATTATTGTTACTTTCTTCTCCAGTTATTAATATGAGCATAGACATCTTGCTTTATCTCTTGCCAAAATGTTGTAGGTCCCTTATGTTTGGGTTGTGAACTATTCCTTTCAGCTGTGGTTATTACAGTAAAATCCATGCGTTCATGGCCATACTGTACTGATTTTATATGTTTTGGATTCTACAGTGATTGGAATAACCCAGATAAGATTGACAACTTAGAGCTTTTGGAGCAAATGGAATTTTATATCAGGGAATTGATTGATCAAATTCAAACACAGAAGGTACGCCTTTCATTCCTTGTGTTAGTTGTCACTTGACAAAGTTTAGGTACTGTGTAATCTATGTTATATAGACTCGGTCATGAGTATGGATGCATGTATGTCTGAGCATAGGACCCACCTAAACCTTAAAAGTAGGATATAGGGATATATATATCTAAACGTGGGGTACAATTATGCGGATACATTCTGCATCTTTACATTATATTTTTTACATTACCGTAATATAAGATGTTACTATTTAATGGGTATATTTGAAATTAAAGGGAAGTTGAGTGAAAATGAGGTATCTATCACCCTATCCATGTGAGATGCAAGAATGCATTCTTTACGATCGGTTTCAGACTTCTCATTTTGTTCTCCTTTTGATTCCATCATCAGATGTTAAAGGATTAGAGTGTCCTATTTGGGTACAGCAGTCCGACTAGGCGTTCCCCAAGGTGACACCGAAGTTCTACCTCCTTTCGTGCACCCCTCACCTCCTCCATGAAGATCTATGTCCCAGGACATAAAATATGAATAATGAAACATGAGGAAGAGTATACCCTGTAGTGACATAGCAGTTCTCCTAATCGACTACTTATCATCATAATGAACATTCCACTTAAAAAAAACTACTCGCCAGGCGGTTACCTTTTTTTTTCAAATCTACCTACACAAGCTCGATCTGGAGATAGGGAGGATCTGACAGAAGTATGAAATTCCAATTGTTCAGAGAATCAGATCAGTTCTAATCCAAACACTTACCCTTGTGATATTGCGTCAACATGGTTCTTTGTGAAATGAAAGGGTCCATGTATATCTAATTCTTTTTTGTATTTTGCTTCAAAAACTTATGGTTGTAATGGCATCCAATTATGCGAAATATCCCTCCCCAATTAAGCAGGCTGTGGCTTCAAAGTTTTCAACTTGATTGTAAAGAAAAACATGCGTATAGGATCTGCTAATTCAAAGAAGTCTCTTTCTGATTCCAGAGGGCAGAGAAAGCAAACTTGGGAACTACATATTTTGACCGTATTCTACCTAGTCGAACTTTAATAACCCAGTTGAAATATTGATCTCTACTTAAAATGCATCAAGAGTTTTTACCTCAGTGAAATGCCTATCTGTCTTTTGAAGTTTGATCTTCTTGTCGTGAAACTATCTGATATCTACTTTTCACAGGAAAATATTGGAAAACAACATTTCATGGCACTAGGGTGCACTAATCAGGTAATGAACTTAAGTGGGCCATAAATATTCTCCCAATTGTGCTCCTGTTATGTTCATGGGAAATATGCTTTCAAACTATTCATACCTTGCAGTTCCAAAATGGGATGCATCTACCTTTCAGTCCGGGTGTTGAGCAACAGGTGCGATTTTTTTCATGGGTTCAGAATGATGATAATCAGCATATGGTCTCACCGAAGGACCCAAAATTGCTTCCCAAAAGGTGAGTGGTACTGACATCAAGCTTCAAATCTATAACACATGCATGAAAAACATGCTCTTTTAGAAGTCCTTGTACAAATTAATTTTGGTAGATCTATGTCTAGGATGAAAATTGTTTTTTGTAGCAGTAAAAGAACAAGATGAAGATACATCTTTGAATATTTTATCCCCAGCCCATCATAAAATGTTGTCTTTTTTAATCTAGGGAAACAGAGCTCTCTGCAAGTAACACCTTTGGGAACTTTTCTGGTTACTTTGGCACAGTTGAAAAGGCGGAGATTGCTAGCCCCGAGCAAGAAAGTGGCATCCTGAATGAGTTTCTCAGAACCGAATCTTTGAGAAATGAATTAATTGGTTTAAAAACTGAAACTTGTAATGAGGTGACAAACACTGATTCTTTGAAGAATGAGTTGATAAAAACAGAATCCTTGAGGAATGAGCTGATAAAAACGGAGTTTTTGACAAACGAGTTGATGAAAAGTGAATGTTTGAGGAATGAGTTGATAAAAGCCGAATCCTTGAGGAACGAGTTAATCAAAACCAATTCATTAAGGAATGAGTTAATCGAAGCTGAATCTTTGAGGCTACAACTGTATGAGCAATACTCTTACCCACAATACAATTTTAGTATCCTACCTGATAAGAAATTCCAGCCAGAACAACAGATGAACCTGCAACAAACTGTTGACGACTATTTTGCTCAAGGAAACTTCGAAACTCCTCAATCTGGATATGACTTCACCCATTTTAACTGGGCTTCTACATCCGGACCTTCTTTTGTTGCTCCTTTTGATGAGCGTTTATACCCGCAGGTAAGTTTGTCTCCTATTTGCTCAAAATTTTCTTTTCCTTTTTCGGCCTTGCTATGCTAGCCTATGTTACTTGGACTCGGGGACGGGTGTTAGTTGCGGGAATGTATCTAAGCGTCGGATACATCTAATTCTCATGTCCAAGGACACTCGGACGCTGCTAGATTTTATATTTTTAAGTATTTCTTTTATTTATTTAAGGTAAAATGGTATTTACAAACTAAAATATAGCATTTTATGCATAAAATAAAAGTCTTATACATAATATTATAGTTAACTCAATTGTTTATACGTACTTGTTGGATGCATGTCCAACTAGCTATATTGGACATATATCCCATATCTTTATCCGAGTGTCAAGTGTTCGACACGGATATTTTACAAATTTAGAAGAGTCCAGGTAACATAAATGCTAATTGCATGGCTCACTTGTGAATTGTAGTGCATTGTTCCGATTGGTTGGACACCTGTCGAGAACAATTGCTTATGGACTAAGGATGATAGGAAGGAGAGAGTTAATTCTCACGGCATATAGTATTCCTTTGAACAATTGATTTTTTATCTTAAGATTTGTGCTTGACTACAATAATTAATGGGATTAACTATTGGGGCTATTATTTGCCCACCATTTTATATAATCTTTGTTGATGTTGAATCTCCTTATGAATTGCAATTCAACAGAAAGTCGTTCGTCAGTTAAGTAAATTAGAGGATTTATGCAACTATATATTCCCCTTCAACTCTGAAATATAATCATCATTTGATATGCATAGTTGAAGGAAATTACCATGAACAGTTGCTCCTAGTGTGGCCGAATAGGAGCTTAGCTGGTACCATTGAAGCTTCCTTCATCATATGCTTGCTTTGATATTCTACTACTCATATTTTTGATGGACTACTTGTGGATGCCTTCATTGGATTTCCTAGGTGTTCTATCTTGTTTATTTGCCTTTTCGTGGGACTGTATTTATGTATATAAGCATGCATCTCTGTAAATATATTACCCTTTTTTCTTAGTTAATTGTGCCAATATGGTTATTTTATACTTTGGAGACATTATGGTTGCTCAATATTCCTCTGTAGAATTATATAATGCTGTATTCATATAAAGCTTAATGGAATGTTCCTTTCTTATGGGAATGGCCAGTTGTGCGTTCTCTGAAAATGTACGGTTTTTTCTTTACTTATTTCGTAATGCATCTCATAATAGAATCTTTTGACTTAAGGTGCATCTTGATGAATTAGTCTTAAGTCCCATGAGTTGGGAGCATATATATAATTTGCCGCCACTGCACTTTCAAATATTTAAACGTAATGATTTTGCTAGCTGTTGTGATCATTATTTTTGCTGACCATTGAATTAGCATCTGAATTCGGTCGTGAAATTTTTGTATTTTTATCTTTCCATAAAAGGGGAGATTTACATTTTTTACCTGCTTCTTTAAGGTATCTAATAAGCAATTTGCTTACTTCTCTCAGCAACACCATTCACCCAGTGGCCATGCAGCTGAAGAGCTTGGTCCTCTGTATGCCAAAGCTAGTCATCAACTCAGTCCAACAAACTGAGTTGCAATGGTTACTTATCCATGCAACTACAGGTCACCGAGCAGTTACTTGAGAGGAGAAGTGGTGCTGATCCGACAAATGAAGCACCACATCTTCCAACACCGCGTCATCCGCATACTACCTCAGAACATTTCTGGTAACACTGCCGGCGTTCACTCCCCATTTTGGTATTCTCTTTTTTCATTGATACCCTCTTTTGGATTCAAGATTACTAAAGGCAGCAAAAATGTTCTCTTCCGACCCACTGTCGATATATGCTGTTTATTAAATACAAACAGTAAAAGCTTGATTCATATTACACCATCTTATAGTTTTGCATCAACTGTCTTCAAGATTGCCCTCTTGTTGTTTTTTTTTTTTTTTTTAAGGTCTTGTCTGCCCGTGTCTATTTTATTATATTCTCTGCAGTCGGATGCCTTCCTGTTTTGTGGTCATGGATTTTTTTTTTTTCTTCTTTTTTCTGGTGGGTTATGGTCTTGTCCCATTCATTGGCAATGAAAATTGATTTCAGCTTTAGTGAGCAATCCCTGTAAACTATAAGCCCAGACCATTTTTTGTGAGCAATCCCTGTAGAAATATAAGCCGAGGTTATGGGATAGCCGCCTAAAAGAAATAGAAAACAGGGAAGATTCCAGAGCAAAGTGGCAGAAGATGCACCACTGGTTGGTTGGCTGGCTGTTAGAGAGATTGCTCTGCTACAGAATTTGTATGAAATTTCCTTGAAACTCGAGGGTTGTTTTTTGGACCATCTCTATGCATTAAATTTTCCTGTCCTTTACTTCAGATTCAAATTCTCTACCATCTATACAATACCCAGTTTAGGTATCTGCTTTGTTATTCTGTAGTGAAAATCTGAACTTGATTGATTTTTATACGCACAGCATATGAAGGAAACACATGCTACAAAGCAACCATGTCTATTTTACCATTATATATCTCTTTTAGTTGCCATTTGATCAATTTTGTTAGGCAATCATCTAACTCGAAGAATCTCTCTCTCTCTCTCACTCTCTCTCTCTCCCCAAATGATTACATCAAGAAAATGCTAAATTCACAGTTAATGGGACAGGCTTGCAAGTCCTATACACGTCCCACATCAAAAAAAAAAAAAATATATATATGTAGTTAAATGCCTGAATCACCAAACGCTGATATTTTCTGCGTAGAATCTCTGGAATATATGTTGTGGTTTCAAACTGAGTTAGCAATCATAGCCGGCGAATGATCATTAGTGGGCTGTGGCTAACATTTCTTATTTTCATTCACTCTCTCGAGATCATGTACAATCTTGAATGAAAAAGACAAGAACCTTTGGGTGAGATAGTAATACATTGACATAGGACGTTTGGAATTTAAATTTTCAGTGAGAAAAAAAAATATAAAGAAAAATTAAACAAAATAAAAATAATAATTTTATTCTACTTTTTATCACATTTTCATTTTTTTTTACTTTTTTAACCGAAAATCGGGTTTCAAATTAAGCAGAAATGTCTTCTTTTGCTTTGATATCAGGCCACCAGGCACTGTCAAACAAAGTACCAACAGACAAATGATTTCTTGAATTATTCAAAAAAAAAAAAAAAATTTCTCTGGTGGCATGTGCTGCTTCTCAGAAAAACTTGAAGTTCAACAGTGGGCTAACAACAAGAGGTTTCTAGTTCATGTGTAAACAGAGGATATACAATTTATGTTAAAGTCGATTATTTGTGGAGGAAAAAAAAAAGAAAAAAAAAGTGAAAGAAATTGAATTTATGTTTTTTTTTTGTTGAATTAGAAAAATGAGAACAAAATGAATAGATATTTGTCAAAAAAATCGTATTTTTTATTTGGTTACATATAAAAAATAAATTATATTTTATACAAAACTAAGATCCAAAAGTAGCAGTAGAGGATTTTACCTGTAAGAATTTGTTAGCAGTCACCGTCGATAGGAACACCGACAAAACTTTGCATATAAACAGGCAGATAGAAGAGGAGACAAATATTTCAAACATTTCTAATGGGGGTTTCGATTGGATCTGTCATTGACGATTTGTTGGAGTTGTGTGAGTTTTCACATGCTGGGTTAGGTCACCAATCTTGGCATTCAGGCTTGAATGTGTGATTTTTGTCTTTAAAAAATGTCGAGGTCTTCAATTTACTAGTCGCTCCAACTAATGCAAGACTACCATACAAAAGAACTATGTAAATTTTATGAATTGCGTATACTTTCTAATGTGTAAATTTTATGAATCTTATAAGTATCACTATAAATCTTTATTAAGACCGGTGACATGCTCTGATCTTGAAATGAGATAGCTTTCTCTTCTCTTAATCTTTTATGTATAAAAAAAAAATCGAACATGAGATGTTATACTTTCTGATTAAGATTAAGATTTAGATTTTCCACAATATATATAAGCAATCTTTTCATTACTAATGAAACTGAACATACAATAATTAGTCTCATACAAACCAAGCTCAACAAACAAACAAGGATATTCTTAGCAGAAGCTGATTACAATGACCTTACAAGCCAAGAAAAAGCGGCTCGAAAATAAACTACTACTTTTACTACTGGCGGGTGGTAAAAGTCCACCCCTGCCATTCTCCTGCCTTACAACAGAAGGAAAAAAACAAAAAAAGGCCTCAAGAAGAAGGGGTCCCACTAACATGGGGTACCCTACAATCAAATTAATATGATAAGGGCCATTTAAAATAGGACCCTTCTCATTCTTGACTCTTGAGACCCAAAATCGATATATATATATGATTCCTGATATACTAACAGTCCCAATATTAGTACTACTACTGAGTATTTATACACCTAGCAAACTATATGCATGGATATATATATATATATATATATTAAAGGCGGACAGCTAAGTTTAACTGAAGAGAGGAATGGGGGTTTCTCTAGCGGAACTGTCCTCCACTGAAGGTCTGCCCAAAGGACCAGCTAGCTGGGGCAACATTGTCGGAGACCACAGTGCGGCCATCACTTGTGGTGACCTTAAATGAGAGGGTTTGTCCACTGAGGTAGGTGTTGCTCTGCCAGTTCTGGCCCCAGTTCCTTGACATTGGCTGCCAACCAGTCCTGGACCCTTTGATGGCCACACCATGGACATCACCAGCACCACCAACATTTGTTATTAGGACCAAGTTGAAGTAGGAATGGCCATTGATTGTGAACCTTATGCCCCCTCTCTTCCTGCAGGCTACCCTACAAAAACCCACAAAAGCAAGAAAGCAATTACTCACCACCCATTCCTTCAACAAATCAGTGAGAAAAAGTATAGTCGAACCTCAAAGGGAGCCCAAAATAAACTTCACTTGTTATTACACTAGTCTATAGGATAGGGTGAGGGGCAATGAAGCCAGCACTTTATTTTAAAGGGGGCGAAAATAAAATAAAGAACACTGATAGTGTTGGTCAATGGACCAACAGACGAAATAGAGAGCTTTTTTTTCCCCTAAAAATTTTGCCCTAAATCCAGATTAATTGGATGTTGAGAAGCATAGACATTGGGTCATAGATAAATCAAAACATAAATAAATAAAAATAAGATTATATGGCAAAAAAAAAAAAAATAGACTACGTTATAAATTACACAAGAAAATAAAATTTTATTATGTAGAAATTTTTTAACCTTGATTCTATTCTAAATATAGAGGGCCTTTTTTTAACTTTCATGAGCTACTTTATTATTTTTTAGACTTGAATTTGTACTGCATATAATAACGTTTTTTTGAACAAGGAGACGAAGAGAGTCCCTTGACCTATATGTAGCTTTGTCCATGGTGAGGGGTTAGGGGCCCCAACAGAGAGAGATTAAACAAGGATTTTTCTGTGTCTTGTTAGGACATAAATTCAAGGAAAACAAGATTTTGATATAAAAACACTATAAACTTAACCATTTTTAAGTTCGGATCGAAGGCCATAAAACCATTTACCATACCTTCTGTAAGCCACAGGGACAATACCAGATCTGTACTGAGCAATGTGTTGGAAGACAGGTTGGGAGAGGTCAAAGTGGTGCAGGGGAGGGTTACACCAGCCCCCTGCATTGTTTGGGAGGGCATTGTTTGGAGGGCAGAAATTGGTGGCTGTGACCACAATGGAGCCAGGCAGGCACCATCTGGGGTCATTGACACACCTAATCTCATAGCAAGACCCACAGCTCAACCCATTGTTGAACATAGCTGTGCTCAATGCCGCAGTGTTTGTTCCATACCCTTGGCTGTACAAATTTCCATACCCACAAGCCCCACCTGCACAAATTCCCCCATGAAAAGTGAAAAAAAGAAAATATCAGCAAAATGGGTATTCTCCAAACTACACATTGAGAGTGAAATAGAGCAGTAAAAATCAGAACACAAAGTAAAGCTGCATACCCATTGTGCCAGAGGCATCCCCCCCTCCATAGAAGGTGGCATGAGCACTTACCCACCCTGCTCCACCATACCCATGAACAAATGAGACCATTGAAAGAAAACCCACCAAGAAAAACCCAATGAGAGCCATCATCCTGCACAAATAATCAAGAGGGCCAATTAGCATTGTGTTGAAATCTTAACCATTTTTATTTTGACATGTAGCTGAAGATGAGGAAGACCAGAGGAGAGGAGAGGGAGAGAAGATGTTTACAATGAGATTGAGCCTTCAAAAGAAGAGGTAGAGAGAGAAACTTGGAAAGAGAAGTGAGAATAAGTTTTGAGTGAAGAAAATGGGGAGGGGCAGGGGGGGAATAAATAGAAGTTTGGAGTGGGGTCCCTTCTGGCTACAGTGGCAACTAACTGACATTGAGGTGTTGGGACCAAAACCGCTTGTGTATTAAAGAGGTTTTGTGATATTGAAACACAAATGTTATTTTTGAAGTTTAACCCTATAAATTATAGCGTTTAAAAATTTTTTTAGACTCAACTAATTTAATGACAAACTTAAAAATTATTTTTGAAGTTTAACCCTAAATATATTAAAATAATATATTTTTTATTTTAATATTATATATATAATTAAATTTTATATTAAATGAGCAAGCTCAAATAGATTTGAGAATATAATTTTTTTAATTAAATAAGCTTAGAATTTAATTTTAGGCTGGATGAAAATTTTTTTGGTCTACACCGGCCTGTCCGACCCAACAAATGTCTACCCCAAAATTTGAGGTTGAAGACCGGTTTTGTGGGATGAAACCGTGTGGTTTTGTAGCTTTCCGAGTGGAAAATCTCCCAAATCCAAGTGGGGTCTAGTGGTTTTCGTCTCAGGGCCGGAAAACTTCCCTACCCACATGCACATGCAAAGCAACGACCATTTGCCGCAAATACCCTTTTCTATCCTTTTCCTCTCTGTCTCTCTGTCTGTCTCTCTCTCTCTCTCTCTCTCTCTCACTCTCTTGCAATGTCTTATGCTCTTCCGTCACTTTTTATTTCATCTCATAATCTCATTGTTTTTGGGATTTTCGCTCTAATTCCCCACTAATTGGAGAATCTAAGTTAGACAGAAACTTACTTTGAACTTTGAATTTGATTAAAACCTCTACAGTGGGGTGGAAAAAAGTCTAGCAGTAGTATGAAATATTCGGTACTTATATGATATATCTCTCAAATTGTGACATGCAATATTTTATACGATCAATCACATAAATTTCTTAATAATGCATAGACTTTTAAGAAAATAAATTACACATCACAAAATTTAATAGATATAAGTACTGAAAAATTTTGTCTTCTTGATTATTGGAATTTTTTTTCCTCTTATAGTACACTTTTGTTCTTTGTCCTTTGTTTTTCCTCTTTACTTTTTATATGGACCAGCTATGATGTTAGTCTCTTATCTAATTAATTGAAAAACAAAAATAAGTGATTTCAAAATAAAATTCATGATTATTGAAATTTTTCCTTTGAAATGACCAGTCACTCTAAATCAATATTGGCAACAAGACTTTGGTGAGAGCTAATTTTCCAAATGTTTCAATACATTTCATTGACAATAATAGTAATTTGGTTGTTGAAGTTCTAAGTCTCCGTCATTATAGAGATGTATATATAGGGAAATGTTATACAATCAGAAAATTCATACAGAATTTATCACCAGAATAATGTGACTAAGTTGTGAGCCTATCACTTTAAAATAAATAACCCATCAAGATGCTTGTTTATTATAAAACTGTCATTACCACATCATTTTGATATAAAATTTTGTACAAAAATTATAAAAAAATAACATTTTCTATATATATATATATATATATATCATATTATTAGTATTAACATTATGCCACTTGAGCCCAAGACCAGTGGCAACTCATAGCTCCTACAAACAGCGCATAATCTATATTCTCCCTCTCTTATAGTTCGGCCGTCTATTTAGACTTTGAGAACTGAATAAATTGAGTACTATAGAATCTTTTCTGGCAGATGAATTTAATAGAAAGTAGCAGAGGAACCTAGCAAGTGGGCTGTGATACTTTGCGCAGACTCATATTTAAAAGAGTAGTTCAATCCCATTTAATTCTACTAAACCCCATTTATTCATCAATTGAGATATCATATCGATAGATGCAAATATATTATATATATATATATATATAATATAGTCACAGGGAAGATTGCTAAGAGCCAAATCAATCATGCATGGCCCTCAATATGGATTCTTGGCCATTGGATGTTAGCGGGCAGGAGATCTACATGGAAAATGAAATCTAGATTATAAATTGATTAGCGTAACGTTAGGACCGGGATTATCGGAATTAGTATTTCAATCAATCTGCTAAAAACCATTACTGAGAAAAATCAGATATTAAAAGATTCACTACAGAATTTGATTTATATTTAGTTTGTCATAATATTGTTTGCATGTAACGGGAGTTAGTTATGCAAACTACGATAGTTCAGGTTCTCGGATCAACTTATTTAACTAAATTTTTTATTTATTTTTTAACTAAAATTTAATTTGCTATTATTACAAGTTTTTTGTTTATAGATTTTACTTTTTTACCAAAATAAAAAAATTGAGTAAAAAAAGTCATAAGTTACTCAATAAACCAACTTATAAACTGATCCAAACGTGCCTATGCCATTTGTTTCTTGAAAACGATTTAAAGTGCTTTAACGGCGCACATCTGAGATGCACATGCAATTGTTTGGCTCTTTCCTTCAAATTCAAAACCCATTTGGCTTCTCTCTTGTATTTACTGTCCAATTCTGTTTGGACAGATTCTTCCAAACAAATCCCAGTTTGAAAACAGAATATTAAGAAGAAAGTGAGAGGGAAATTACATGGCCCTTTCCTTATCCCCTTGATGGGTAATTTTCAAGTGGGTCCATTTACATTGTGTTCCATGGTGAGTAGATAATTCAAACTGATATGAAAATTTTGCTAAATTACCAATGTAACCTCGTGATAATCATGAAAGACTTTCCTCGGCCACTAGGTGTTTGTATTTAGAAGAAAAACAACCAAGATTTATGTAATAATTCAATAGCATCAGGTTGGCCGGTTCAGAAATCTTAAGTTCGACTCCCTGTCGGACATGTCTGGCCTCTTAATTTAGAAATAATTAGTAAGAACACTTTGGTGAGAAAGGTAAGATTATTGTTGAAATATCAAACAATAGAAGGAGAAATTGGTCTTTTCAATGTATAAATTAACAATCAGTCTTTACTAATTTAACGGTCAATATCTTATCGTTGTGTGTGAGTTAAAACAACAGGACATCATGTCCATATTTAAAAAATTAAAAAGAAAAAAAAAAAACCTTATTTTCACCAATTCCCTGATAATTTGGTTTTTTGTTTGCAAGTTTTTGAGATTTGATCTGGACCGTTAAAGCACATTATTTCTTCTGGCCAAACCCTCAGATAGAAAGATTTTCTTTCCTTTCATCTGTTCTATCACAACTTTCACTGTTTTGTACAAAATCTGGATTTTGATACTCTCCAGCTAAAAGTCAAATAGAAAAATCATTTCAATCGTTGACAAGCAAATCAATCGTGGTTGTTATCGTTGTTGTGATTACTGATTAGTTGGTGATCGTAATTTAGCTTAAATGAGCGGCCATCATTCGTGCTACTCTATGAAAGGTAATCATAGTTTAGCTTAAAATGAGAGGCCATGCTACTATATATGAAAAAAGTATGCTAACATCAGTCGTGTTTGTCTGTTAAAATGAAAAGCCATGCTACTATATATGAAAGGAGTATGCTAACATCAGTCGTGTTTGTCTGTTAAGCTTTTATTAGCGCTAACATTTTTTTATATAAAATTTATATAGTTGTGGAGCTCTAGAAAATAGTCAAAGAAATCGGGACACATGTAGCAAAAAAAAATGTTTTTTTTAGGAATTCAATGAATAGTATATATCTACAGTTATATAGGAGAAGGGAAAGTTTGGAATGTCGAAGCTTAAGCCCGTGATTATGAGTTGAGTAATCGCTTGATAGACTAACAACTTATTTGAAACTTGGGGGACAGACTCACATAAAGGAGTAGAAGGGAAGAAAAATTTTAAAATCTTTTATTGGTCTTGTTTGAATTTATCTAGAAAAGAAAGGAAAGAAAAAAAAAAAAAAAAGAGAGAGAAAAAAATAATCACTCTTTCTCTTCTCTCTCTCTCTCACTTTTCTCTCCACTTTCTTTTTTTTTTATTTTTTATTTTTTTGCAAAACCAACTAAGGAAAGATAAATAGTTTTCACTTTTTCTCTCTTCTTTTCTCTTCACTTTACTTATATTTTTTTTGCAACACCAAATAAGAAAGAATTTTTTTTTTTTGTTCAATTTTTCTTTCCTTTTTCTAAGTTCCAAAGAGGCTTTAAAATTGTTGTTGAAAGGTATATTTCAAAATGATTCATTTATGTCATGATTCATTGAAAATCTATACAAAGATATTGAAGTAATCATACGATTAATTCTTTGCAGATCTATTGTGATTTGATTGAGGGAACATGCACCAACGTGTAGATTCGAATTACAACGTATAAAATTTGGAAGCATATTAGTTTTAGTCTTACAAATAATGTTGAGGTTTTCATGCAGTCATAGGCTTAATAAGTTCTAATTGGGTTATTCGTTGACTACCATATGAATGATGGTGCTTTCTTCTTTCAGTTCAAACTTTCTTGATGAGGTAAGTCTTCACAGATTTGTAAAACAGTGAGGCGTGAGTTTATGCTGTGTTTGAATATCAAATTTATTAAAAGAAATGAATAAAAAAAGAAAAACAGAACAAAAAAAATAGAAATAAAATTCCAAATTTTATACTTTTGTTAATTTGGTTAGATTAGAAAAATAAAAATAAAATGAATATACATTTATCAATAACTAAGGTAAAGAGAAATAAGAGGACATAGTTTCTGCCATGAATTTCTCTTTTATTTTCTGTTACTTGCCACTTTATATTACAACCAAACAGTTTAAAAGTAATCTTATTTTTCATCTATGTTCCATTTTTCTTAATAAATTCAGAATCCAAACACAGCATTAATGTCAAATTTAAGATTGGATACATACTTAGGAGCCGTTTGGTATAATTTTTTTTATTTAGTTTTTTGTTCTTATAAGCATAAAAGCTAAAAAGAAAAAATTTACCTTTTTCATTTTTATAAGCTAAGATAAGCAATATAGCGACAACAAAAAATAGTAAAAAAACTAAAAATGTTTTCAAAAAAAAAAAAAATCAGCCCAAAAAAATTATACTAAACGAACGTTTAGTTGGAGTGAGTTTTTTTTGTAGAATTTGAACAGTCTCAATCCAAAAGTCAAACTCCAAATAGTGATTTCAAATTTGCCACAACTGAGTGCAAAATGCATAAATCGGTACATGAAGGCACTGTTAAAAATCATGGATAAAGCATTTGTTCAAACTCGTCACCCAATATTCCAAGACGTTTCAAGTACCCATGCCACGTTTGTTTTGCAAGATAAGACCGGAGAATTGGACTAGTAATCTCGTATTTAACTGTACTATAAGGAATCAGAACAAGCAATCTAAACAGGGCCAACTTTGAACAAGATATACCAAATCTTCCTAATTGGATTACACTTGGTTGACTATATTTCTATGTGAAAAACATACAACAAATTAATAACAAGAAAGAAGGTCCACTATTTTTCTCCTTTTTAACTTTTCCATTTTCCACCATAGAAGAAGATCCAATGGAGGTGTGTCTCTGAATGCTGTCCTCTCGAAGCAGAATTTCGACACACAGAATAAAGTCATAATTGTTTTAGATGAAAAGTCGAACCCCTCACCAAAAAGCTCTGAACATAAGAAAACAAGACCAAATTTTATACCACATCACATTCTAGGGGGTGAAACTCAAAATTCCTCCTATGGAGAAAAGAGTTTTCATTCTGTTTCTCTGCGGATTACATTGCTAAATAACATTAGAACTAAGTTTTACCTAATAACCTTCATTTCAAGAGGAAAAACATAAGGAAAAGAAAATTAAGCCCTAATAACCATAATCATGGTAAAGGAAAGAGTAAAGATAGCAATAGCTCCAAATATTAGGTGAAAATATTGCAATATATTAAAAAATAATAGATAATACGATAAATATCAAATAATAACTAATGGATAAAATATCTATATATATAGTACTTTTTAATTGGATGTCAAATAGAACAAATAATATATCAATGGGATGACAGATACACCGGGTAATATACCACAAAATGATGAAAAATATTGAATTAATAAAGTACTCAAATAACGATTATTAAGAAAAATTATCAGCCACTATGTCAAAATTTCTGAAACATCGACAGCTTTAAAATTGTTTGAAAAACCAATGTTTAATACCTTGCTAATCAATGGTTACTTTTGATTGTTCCTACAATTGCATTTCAGTACTCCACCATGGTCTTACTCTACCAAACACAATATCCGTAAGCCACTATGTGTTGATGCTTGATCCGATGAATAATAAAACCCACCTAGATTATTTTTTGGTAGAATATGATCATGTGGCGCTCTTAGAGTACTTGATTAATTTTTCATTTCCTATTATTTTTGGTGAAACGTGATCATGTGGCGCTCTTAGAGCACTTGATTAATTTTGCATTTCCTATTTATGGAGAAATTATCAAGTAAGTCCAAAATACCACATTAGCGTGACAACGTAGTGTCCCGACTTATTAAAAGCAAACACATGTTCCTATTTTTTTAATTATGTTTATTGACTTAATTTTTAGTGTAATAGAAGTACTAACATGCTGATTGACTTAATTTTTAGGATAATGAAAATAATAACTTTCCTAATATGTTTATGTTTGTTACCCATGTAGTTGAGTTGACCAAAAATACATCATGTATTTTTTTTTTTACAGCAATTCAGGTATAACTCTCAAAAGGATCCAACCTTTATAGGCATATCAGAACCGTTAAATACTCACACACACACACTCTAACGTTCTAAGATGGGATGCCTTCCCAATGAGCAAACCCAACTCTCAGTCTTGGGTAGTTAAGCTCCAGTCACCCTTCGGGCTGCCACAAAGACCTTGACTAAACCGGCACAAGTCTTGCCACCCAGTTTATTTATTTTTTACAACAACCCAAGTATAACCCACAAAAGAATACAACCTTTATATGTATATTAAGACTGTTAAATACTCACACATACACAATCTAACATGGTATTCCGAACCTACTAGATAAATGAGATATAATTTGATTACAACACGTACACTCTATAGGCGCGTGGAGGGATGATGCAAGCCCTCCGTGATCAGTGGAAGTCTGGTCTAGAAAAGAGAGAGGGGATTAGAGGCAACGTAATCTTTATGAATAGATTTGCTCTATGTCTTATTAACTGCCTTAGGTGTCCAACCTATCTAATTAACTACCACATCAACCGTTGGATATGCTATTTTACACTTTCCAATTGAAAAATCAAAACAATTCCATTAGTTTCTGGCGGGTAGCTTTTACAAGTTTCCAAGTCTTGGGTATTATTATTGTACATATATAAATATACATATATGTGTGTGTAACTTGAAAAGACTTAAGAGGCTTCCAAAGAACAATGGGTCTTAACGATTTAACCAAGGCGTGATGATTAAAGTGTTATATTTAAATTCCTAATGATTGTCCAATAAGGACCATTTTATTTGGGTTATGATTTTTTTTATCATGGGTTGGTAATGTGGAGATGATTATGAACTAATAACATGCTGCCGACACTAATGCTAGTAGTTGAATTTCAGTATTGTTTTTCTTTTTCATCATGGACCATTTGAAGTAAATCTCAAATGGCTTCCATAAAGTTTTCTCACAAAAGCTTGACCTTATTCTTGCTTTAGATTTTGAAATTGGTCCTGCTGCTTAAAGTTTGGAATCAATCTATTACACCCGAATCGAACTTACATAGCCACTAAAAAAACTTAATTTTGATAAAGTTTATTATTAAATTTTTTTTTTTTTTTTTTTTAACTATAGGGTGTTCAGACTTTCAACTGAATATTACTCTCTCTCACTATCAACACGACCATATCTCTAGCACTTGTTTCCAAATTGATCACTCAAAAGGCACAAGTATTGATCACACATCACTTCAATCAATTTCAATCCCTATTTCAAGGCTATTATTTCAAAGGCTAATAAATAATCCAAAGAAATTTCTCACTCAAAACTCTTGAGAATTGCTTATACTAAACATGTGATCATTTAATACAACTTAGCTACTTAGACCTTACCAGATTTCCTTATCTTATTGCATTTAGAACTCTCACTTTCAGAAAGAATTTATCTGTAAAACTAGTTGTATTAATCCGATGTGATCTATCAATGAAAAATTGATTACAATGTTAGCTGAATTTTCAAAGTTTTTGAATTTTTCCACCCAATTTAAAATCAATGAGAATGAGTCATGAAAAGGAATGCATCCAGAATCTGAGAATGTGGTTTCTAGTCAAAGATTGCATGACAGGAGCCATATTGTAGAGGGTGACTCGGAAAAACAAAAAGCTTGGAATCTAAGGAAAAGGTGTTTTAATTCTTTCTCTTGTTTTCTCAGCAATCAAACAGACCACTAGTGTAATTGCTCTCTGTTGCACCGTCCACCTCCAAGTAGAAATTCTTTTTTGCCTTGGGTTGTGTTTGATATTGGTTTCTCATTCAACCCAGAGGGAAATCAATGTATTGTCTCATAATAGACTTATTGAACTCTTCAAGCAAACTCAGAAACACACATTTATTGTGGATTTTATTGAACAACAGTGCATAAAGTTGGTTTTCTTCCTAGATTAAAAAAAATTATTTAACCTTTACGCTACCTTCGGATAATTGAATTTATTGAAGGAAAATGAAAATAAAATTGCTTATATATATTATTTTTTATGAATTTCTAGGCAAAAATGGATATTTTGACAAATCCCAACTCGGATTTCTTCTCACTTTCCTAGCCTATTCAAACAAAAGAACTCCTTTCACTGTATCTTCTTATTCTGTCTTTCAATTTCTTTTTCATTTTTCTTTACAAATTCAAGATAAGTTTATAGAATCGTTTCATCACAGTGTCGTATCAGTGGGTCCCTCTGAACCCATTACATAATTAAAGTACAGAACATGAACATGCATTTAGAAAAGCTCACATAATTAAAGGATAATGACCTAGTGAAGCTAGAGATTAAACTTTTCTTTGGACAAAGATCTAACTTCATAAAAGTGCATAAATTTCTCTGTCTGCCATAACCATGCAATTAACCAATTAATCATTGAACTAAAGAAGTTTCACCCTGCATACATGTGAAGCCAACCACATGCACGCACGCAAACACTTCATTTAGCTGGCAAATTATGTATAAAAAAAGAGCAACTTAATAGACGCGGTTTTTGTCAACCGTTATTCATGTAACGAATGAAGTTTTATATGGCTTTTATGACTCAAAAATAATAATTTGACATACTATCCACCCCAACCATAATAGGAAAAGTTTGTGAGTTTAATAAAAGGGTTGGGGCTAGGTGATGGGAGAGAGAACAAAACTAAAGCGGGCATAGGATGGAATGTGAAAAAAAGAACAAGACCGACCCCCACCCGATTATGTATCAATAGGATTAGAATGCCCTTGTTATATTATAATAATATAGAAATACTAGTTAGCATATATAGAGAGTTTATATAAAAAAGTATTGTCTCCCTGTTGTTATGTAAATCAATTGTTATTTATCAAAAATATATGAGATTATGGAAATATTATCTGTGTTAAACAAAAAAATTAAGAAATATGAGGGTTAACTCGACTCGATCCGATCCGACTTAAACATAAACAAAGATAAGATTGGAGGATTCAATCAAGTATGTGCCAGGATATGGGGAGGTTTTTCCTATTAGGGTCGGGGTAGGGTTTAGGAAAACTCATCCCATATCCTACCCATTGCCATTCCCAGCCTAGACAGCTGTAGTTATATATTTAGATATTGGGTTATGGGGTCACTCCATGTGCTTGTGATTCTGTGGCAGGCAGGCCAAAAAACTGAAGTCCATAGACTCCATGCCATAATCACTAAGGTTGGTCCATAAGACAACTCTGTGGATACACATTTTGGATGCATAAGCTCTACCATAAAAACAAATTAAAATAAATTTTAACTCTTGTAATATAGGAGTGTGATATAGCTCTCTTTATCTGCCCTGATGGAAGACAAAACTCAGTAGAGAAGAAAAATCTTAATACAGGAAATTTTTTCAGCTTCTTTTGTGGCTAACAACATGGCCATCAAGGACCTATAGTACTAAAATGACAGCAACCAACAGTTACTTGAAGGAGATATGGATAAAGCAAGCACATGGGGGTGATTGGGCTGAAAAAAGTACTTGGGAGGCATGGGAGGAGGCCTTGATGGAGAAAGGAAACCTCTTCTGTGTAAATGACAGCATTCATTTCTCACAGCTGCATGACACTTGCAAAGAAATTGAATGGAGTATTTTTTTTCTCTCTTTAGACAGAGAAAAAGGGATAATTTAGAAACTAAATCTGTCTCTGCATCAAGGGAAATGGCAAAAGCATCTTTATGCATAAGCATGACATGGGCATGAGAGAGAGAGAGAGAGAGAGAGAGAGAGAGAGAGAGAGAGAGAGAAGACTTAAGACAGAAGGAAAAACTCTCCCTTTCAAGGCAATTAAATGAAACCAAAATGAAGTTGCCCACTTGTGCTTTAGAGATAACAGACATATAGATATCTACCACATGAAAATGGAATTGTATACCCCAACAAATATATGAAAGAGAAATGAGATCTAGATATGCCTCAATGACAAGGTCATGAGGCATAAGGCACTAAATAAAGGTAATTCCAATTCAACTACCTAATCAGCACTTTTCAGGGTCTAAGTGTTCTATTCTATGGATGCTCAGACATCTCACACCAGAGGGGCAATAGAGTAGGAAAGAAACTTGGGTTTGCTAGAGATATGATTCTTGTTTGGGAACAGTCTCACATGTGAGGGCCAACATGTTTGATCTCCTCAGGAATCCATTTTAATTGGGTGTTCCCATTTTTTGTTGTATGAACTGTGTTTTGGACCCACCATCACATAGAGATACAAGGATGTCACAATTTTGGTAATGTTTGAGTGCAAAAAAGGAGTTGGGTTCTTATTTTTGTTTAGCCATATCCACATAAGATTATCTGCTATGAATGTGCTCTTCACATGTCCTGAAAGACTGGAATTTCAGCTATGTATTTTGCTCAAAACAGACTTACGTGTGGAGAGTGCACTCACTTCATATGATTGAGCTCTTCCTCCCATTTTCACAAAACCAAGAGTATGATTTTTTGTTGTATCTGAATTTTTTTTTTTTTTTTTTGTGGAATATCCTTAGGGATGTTGTGATCAAATTGCTACAAAAATCAGGCAATTAAGGGCCCCGGATCTTTACTTTTTCTTTGAGAAAGAGAATCAAAATCTCAGTGATGGCACGCTACCGGAGCATCTCTTTCGCGAATTTATTCATTGTTAGAAAATGATAAGAGCTTGAAGATGGGTAGTGAAGGGTAAGAAACCTTGTCACAATCCATATGGGTCCAATTGCAAAACAAAACACTGTGCTTTTGGGAAGAACTAGTAAATATTAGACTACCATAAAAGGCTCCAAGTTGTGTCATATTGCTAGGTACAAAGACAATGTGCAGTTGTCTTTGGCTAATGCAAGCAGAGCACATGAATGTGAGCAAGAAAGAATGGTCCCCCAACCTATAGCCCCACAAATATAAGGCAATGACCCTTTTTTGAACATATTTATATATGGCAGTGATCCTTTTTGAATTTTGAATAGCTAGGAAATGGCCCATGGGCTTTTCCAATTAAATGGTTGAGAGGGGTGTGTACCTCACTCGCATCAACAGGAACACATAGTGGCCTAGAAAATTATTATTGCTTTATAATTAGATGGTCAATGATTCAAACCCTTCTTTGTAACATATGACATGTGTATCCAATTACTTAACGTGAGGATCATAGTGGACCCAACTCAATATATTGAAATTTCATGTGTGTACCAAGTATAAAATACAAGGCTGTTCTGTGAAAGTGGTTTTTGCTCTTCAGATTTATTAATATATTATGCTTTTTCATATTTTTCTACTATTATTATATATTAAATAGTGGATCCTTCCAACACTCTCATCTAAAATGTGGCACCCTTAAGTGATAAAGAGTCGAATTATCATTCTATATGCAAATTATTTATATTTGTACGGTACAGTTGTAAAGCCATATGGAGTAAATCAACAACGCTCACAATTCTTTCTACCAGGCGCAATGATGGAAGAAAATTAAAATGAGATAGCAATCACCATCTGCACCACAAAGTACAGTGAGCATCTTCCAGCCGTGTCCGAGCAGAAAAGACCCATTAAGGCCGGAGGTCCCAGGCGGAGTTAACTCATTTACTGGCCATTACTTCAGAAGTACCTTGGTGTTTCACCACCATCCAACAACCCCACAGTTGAGAAGGTTCATTAATCTTAGAATGTACATGGAGAATTTTTTTATACTGTTCTATTTTCATTTGTCAGATTGGTTAATTGAGGTTTCCTCCCATTACAGGGTTCGGAGAGGATCAGATGAAACGCTGTATCCTTGTTTCAAGCAAACTTTTTTTTTAACCATATTTGGACTTTTACCCTTGTGATGTCTGTTCCTTGTATCAAACATAAAATAAAAGAGCAGAGTAATCGACAATAACAGTAAAAAGGACTGTTGGGTAAGGCAGATCCAGCAAGCCCCCCAATTTTACCCTGCTCTAGTTTAGCCTCAACACTGTCGAGTCATATAGATTCAAATTGAGAACTGGTTTGCCTGGAAATCTAAACCGATGCAGGGCTTTGAGGCAAGAAGCAATTTGCAGTGAAATTCGAGTGCAAGCAGTGAAGCCAAACACTGACAAGCTTCTAGCAGGCAAATTTATGTAAAACTAGACCCATTTCATCTTTGCAATGAGTTGGAAGGATAACAAATACCAGCACTGAGATTAGAATTTTACAACATTTCGTCTGTTGTCAGAAGCAACAACAAATAGAGAAAATAAAGTGCAAAATACACAATATTCCAATGGCAGTAATTTCTAGCCACATTCCCTGCCAAGTTAAGACTGACCATCCCATCTAATTCATCAAATATCTGACCAGCAAAATCAAGACTCGGAATAATACAAACAGAACTGCAAGGAAAGATTGCTATGCCCTTAAAAAGAAAATTCCAGTCTCCAACTATATACAGAATTGGTATCATTTCATAGTGGGGCCTGCTGTTATCTTTGATGATCCAACTGCTCCCTGATCAGCTGACCTTCCAATCAACAGAGGCGAAGAATGTGAGCCAATTTTCCTCAACTTTCCCGGGAATTCCTTGCCTGAATTACCCTTCAAGGAAAGACTCTTTCTAATTCGGCTCCGGTTGAACAACACCATAGTGTTTCGGGATGGAGCATGCAAAGCCCCTTCAACACAATCACCTGCTTGTGCACAGCCCCAGGGCCTTGAGGGCCCATCCTCACAAAAAGGTCTAAGCTTTGGGAAACCATTCCTCAGCTTGGAACAGACACGCTGCTCTAGGGAATTTTCCTCCTCTGATCTCAGACAGAGAGGACAAGGGGGGTCGTTTTTGCGCGTCTTTGGTGTTGTTTGCTCCAAGCATTCTGCATGGAAAACATGACGGCATGAAAGAACTCCAGCAATCGGCATGTCTCCACTTTTCACAATTCGACGAGAACTCCAAGGTGATCTCTGTGAAAGAAACCTCTCGCACAATCCACATTTGAAACCCTCGGATGGATTACATGATAGACTAAAAGAATCAGATTCCAAAGGCCCAGACACATCTGTAAAATCAATACTGCCACTAGCACTGCTTAAACGATGTGTCTCTCTATGTGGTGTGGCAGCATCAAACTCTGAAAAGCCAGTGGCCATGGTGTCAGCAGCTTCTCTTGTAGATGTTTCAGACGGAAAGGACAGGGGATGAACAGGTTTGGACATAAAGCAACGGCGACTTGAGAAGTTACGATGACCAGAGGAGTGTGACCTGGCCATTGGCTCATAATCACTACTGTCTGATCGGGACGAAGTAGAGCTCCCACTATCCTGAACCGCCGATGTTCCCTGCAAACATTTCAACCATAAGGAAATTGAATTGCAGTAATGTATTCATCTGCTAAATACTAAAGCAACTATGAAAAAATAGTACCTCCATAGTAGGTGAAAAGGATAATGGCCCCAAAACTGCATCTAGCAAGTTCAGAGAAAAAGTATCAGCATATGCAGATACTAATAATATCAAAAGCGATTTTGTGCCTCTTTCATTACTCACTTTTGAAAACAGGAAAGAAGTTATGACCAATAGTTTCAACTTTCATGAATAAGTTGAAACTATTTGCGTAAAATAATTAAGGCCTTAGACATGCAAGACTTCAAAATCACTAAATGAATTTTAATTTAAGGGGTAATTACACTTTACCCCCTTGTGGTTTGAGCGAAAATCAAATGACCTCCATGTAGTTCAAAAGACAACACATAACCCCCTTATGGTTTGGACTTATATGTAAAATGGATGAAAACCGTTAGAATTAACAACAATTCTGTAACAAGGGTATTTTCTCTCCAACTTGAAACATCAAAAAGGCGATTTTGCCCTTTTGTGTCAAAATAAAGGGTTGTCCTTTATAGGGACATTTTTGTCATTTTACTAAATTTGTCATTTTTGCCAGGATTTAATGATTTGCCATCAATATTTTACAAATGAGGATACATCATCTAGTTTGGATTGCTACACACAAATGAGATCTCCTAATAACGTGTCTATTCCAATTGAAATGTAGTCATCTTTGAGAGGTTGTCTATTCACTCATTTCCCAAAACAGACTCGAAGAAATAGCATGCTATCTATATGTCCAATGTTTTAATGTATATTTATAATTGTACAATAGAAAAGGCTTCAATAAGTAATTTTTTATCCCAAAGGCCTTCGTATTAATGAAGACCTATGGAACTCTTTTTTATGGTGTAAACCATGTGCAAGTACTATGCTTACTACATTTAAAAAAATTATCCTTAAAAGTCTTAAAAAGGAGGGGTGGAAAAGACAAAGGATGAATTTTGTCCCAGTAACATAGCGATACAAGCAAATCCTACATTTGCGATTATAGAAGCTAAAAGAATTCAAAGAAAGGTCATGAATGCTTAATGCAAAGAGTACTTTCTGAACACACAATCAACATAAAACAAACTTCAAACAGAATAAGTAAGGATTAATTACAAGCACATCTCCAAAACTATGACTCAGTATCACTATGATCCTCTAAACTCTAAAACGTAACGAATTGACCCCTAAACTATTAATTTGTATCTATCAACCCTCATTGTTAGCAATTCGTTAGGAAAATGAATGAAAAATTGTTATTTGACTTGTACATATTAACAAAAGTATAATTTTATACCTAAATTGATCTTTTCTTGGTATAATAATTGCCTAATGACTAAAATGTCCCTTAAAATAACATGTAATATAAGGACAAAATAAGGAGTATTTCATTAGACAATTATTACAAAAAGAGAAATGTAATTTAAGTATAAAATGAACTTTTGTAAACCTGTGCAAGTTTCATGATAATTTTTCATCTACTTTCCTAACTGATTACTAATATATTGCTAATAGAAGGAGTTGATTGATACAAAATGATAGTTTAGTGGTCAATTTATTACGTTTTAGAGTTCTGAGGAGGATAGTGATACTGAGTCACTATTCAGTGGGTTTGCTTGTAATTAACTAAATAACAAAGTTTGTTCCACAAACAACCAAATAAACAAAAATTTAAATTCATAACTCATTTGAATTAATAATTGTATGTATTGGTATAGTAAAGACAACATAAAGAAATTTTATTTATGTTGTGATATTTAAAGAAATTGATATATATACATATACATATTTATAAGCCATGACATGCTGATTAATACTTCAAAACTTTAAATATCACTTCATGTACTGGCCAATACATGTTTAGTTCATTGAATATAATCAACGAAAATTTTATTTTGCAAATTTGATCATAGAGCTTCCACATCCTAGGAGAGGTGGGTACTATCAGACTAACCAAATGTAAAAGCACACCAGTTCAGCTTAAATTAATTCTTGTTGCTACTAGATGCCCAAAGTTCAAAATTATTTACATTTACAGAAATTATGGGCATACATAAATGGCATACACAACATGACATCTAGATTATCAACTATAAGGTCGCTGTCCTACATCCAATTTTCACATTTGCACTTCGATTATAAGGAAATTGGTTAATTAAAAAAGAAAATTTGTATTATTTCATGGCTTGCTTAAATTACAAAGAACAAGGTCTGCCATATAATTAGTGCTACAAGTCATTTTTTGAGATCTATGGAATTATTTAGGCTTCATTTATAAAGTCTATGGCACGGGATGACACTCAAACAGATCAAACCTAAACCCAAACCTTGCATAGTCTTTGGCCATGAAATAGCTTGGGTAAAATTAGTTCCAAACCAGCCCACCTACACTGATAGACTGATCTCAATAATAGGAAAAGCTGCTATATGTCCAAAAATAGGGTAGAAGCAGTATATAAAAACCCAACTAGGAACTCAAATTTTCAGGCTACTGCTCATTCTCCTTCAAGAAAAATAAAACACTAACGAAGCCAGCTTCTTCTTTTTTAACTCCTCATAGCCATCTAACTTTGTGGACACTCTCTGTTTGCAAATTCTGTACAAAAACAAAAGACATCACTGGCTGGTAAATGATAGGTGCCCAATCTCTCCTCATCACTTTCCCTGTCTTTCATCATCCAAACCCATGACAAATGGGTTGTGTCATCTGGTAGTTTTATTCATATGAAAAATTGTTGTTTTAGCATTTGATATTTACAGTTTAAAATAAAAAGGAAAAGAGATAACATTCTCACTATTTTCTTTGGTTTTAAAATTTTAGTTGTGAGGATTAACATTGTCTTTTTATTTCTTCAGTTTTCCATATTTCTGATTTGGTGATTGCCTCATTTTCTTTTTATGTTTTTGACATTTTAATGATAGAAGCCAATCCGAACATAAAACCGCGCAAAACCAAGCTGCCAGACAACCAAGCTCCAGTCTGGCAGCTTGGTTTAGAGGTATGTTCGCATAACAGGTCAGTTGTTAGCTCCTTAGCTTTGGTTTTAGCCCCTTTCCTCTTCTCTAATAATAAGGCAAGATTGTTTGCGTTCAGGCTTTCGACACCGTATAGTAGTATTACAGTGTTTGACTCTCCAAGCAACCTCAATTGAACTCCAAGAGAACATAAACCATTAGTGTTGCAGCCTAAACTATGATAATATGAAAGACATACAGGTAGCACTTTTTTTCAAAAGGCAAAATGAACACCAATAATCAACTGGTGCATATATCAATTCATGGTCCAAGCTAATGAAATCAAAAGAAGATGAACTATGTTATGGCATTTGAAGTTGCAAATGAAGAAAAGGTCCTACATAAAACCAGAACTGAATCAATTTTTGGGATGGAATGCAGGGTAAAAGATCCTACATAAAACCCCACACAAACATCAGAAGTAAAAATTCAGAGGACTCTCGTTTCTACTAAGCCCTTCCATAACAGAAAAAAAGCAAACTAAAACCAGAACCTGATGTTAGATACAAGACCAAACAAATTGAGAATCAAAATCACACATAATACATGCACAAAGTTCATCACAAGTATCTACACTTAACAACAAACACTCAATCCATGTTAAAAATTTGAGGGAACTTGTCAATACAAGAACACCACCAAATATTTCAGATGTACTAAAGCATCTAAAATATACAACTGATTAACTAAAGAACATGCATGCATCAATGATGCACCAATGATGCACAGTTATGTCATATGTGTGAGTTTCTGATCTGCAATGCCATGCAGATAGATCAATGTAGGGGGAGTACAAGTAAAATTTCATGGCAGGCTTGTTGGTAGTGGGAGGTTGAAGAGATATCAACAACCAAAACCCATGGCACAAGCCCGTACTATGACACCATCAAAGAATTAATTTCAGGCCACAATGGTTTGGCATCCTACAGAGAACCTGCAGGAATTCCAGAGCTACAAGTTCAAAGCCCCGCCAATTTCCATTAAGCCCTTCAACAGTGAAAGTAAAGGCATAAAGCACCTCCATGTCAAAACAGCTATTACCAAACAACTTGAAGTCCATCAATTCATGTTGTTATCCCAAGTTGGAATGCGTTGTTAGCAGATTAGACAGTAAGAATCAAGAGGAAGGTAATGTTTGTAAATTTTGAAGGTGGAATGTACAATTTACTCTCTCACGACTTATAAAACAATAACATGTCCGTCTAATGTGACACTGACTAAAGGCTTCATTACAAACTTTAGCAGATAAATTGTGGTGCCCTTGTATCTCCTCATATCAAAGCAGTGGTACCCAGTCAAACAAATAAAAGGGACTTCAGAAATGTAATCAAACAAATTTACAAATAGACCCACATACAACACATATAGAGACATACAAATAATCAATCCAATTCATAATTCAGTTCAACCTAGTTCCAATTAGTTTAAAATTAGCAAGTAAGCAAAGAAAGGAAAAGAGGTAGAGCAAAAAAACCAGCAAATTATTTCGGTAGAGCACAAAAGCTCAACAAATGAAACCAAGAGTTCACAAAAGTAAAAACAAGTATGGGACAAACTATTACACATATTTTAAGACCAAGAACAATTAAAAACTGAAACTAAATGTTAAAGCAGTACAATTCCCCATGCAGCACCAAGCTCAAAAAACAAAAAGATAATTAATAGACAACTGCCAATGTTAACAAAGTCTTGAGTATCTTAATATCAGAGATGTTAAAAGAGATGCATAGCTGTTTCATGTTACCTCTCCTCAATGAAGTTCCATAATCATCCACTCTGATTTCTTGTATTGTTGGAGGAGTCGACTGCCGGGCAGGAGATATCTCGGATGGACTACTAAAATATGGCCCAACACCATCAGATGTCGAATATTGATGATTGGGATGATAATTTCCTCTCACCCAGCTCCTACTTCCTCTACTGTTTGATGATGTAGAAGAACCGTACAATTGAATACCATCATGAGAACCAAACGATAGCCCTTCAGGTTGTAGCCGGAAATCCCACCTCGAAGGCGGAGGCGAGAAGCTCGTATTAGTTCGCCAGTAGGGCTCGTTTGGACCCATGGACCACTCCCGACTGGCTGCATTAGATCCATGTGGCCTTGCAGCCACACAACAAAGGGACCCCGTCTTAGCTATGTTTTAAACAACTCGCCAAACGTATTCTGCTTGCTTCTCCAATCTTTCCTCAGGTTGTTGACAGCCAACAAAGAATCACTTCATTTTCTCAAAATACAACATTCCAATCATGCATTACATCTGCTTACAGCATGTTTACTAAGTAAATTGACTACAAATACCATTTAATCTACGATTTGACCATCAATAAAACCAAGCTTCATCAGTTCTAAATTCTAGATAATGCTACGATAATAATGAAACTACCATACTAGAGCAAGGACAACGCAACTTCCAACAGTCATCTCCTTGTATAGTTGCGGTAAATTATTATTCATGAACTTCACCAGCAAAATATATTGATTCCACCCACACACTAAAAACTTCCCAGTTATCAAAACCTTGTTTAAAGTTCTCCGGCTGACACACTGGCTGCAAAAGAAGATAAATCCTGTTAGAAGTAAAATTCACAACCACAAATACATAGAAAGCAAAATGGTCCCAATACAATTATGTGTGACAGGACTCAGCAACACTAACATTAGCCACTGAGAGAAAAAAAATCCCTTTTACTGCCATATTCCATTATACTTGAAATAATTATACATATACAGACTCATACTAACCAAAACAAAAAAAAACAAAGAAACAGAGTCAAGGGTAAGGAGCGAAAAGAGATCCCAAGCATATGGTGCATGCAGAAATCAAGAGAATGCCACAAAGAATCAAGTTCCGAGCTTGAGTCAACAGAATTTTAATTTTATTTCCTGTTACAAAACATGACTGATAACCTTAATTAACAGCTCCAGATGTCAAATTATAACGATTCGTTACCATCAAGGCATAGGTCACATACAAATAACCAATAAAATATCACAGAGTAGGCTTCCAGTTTCATTGAAGGGGCTTCAGACATAGTTTTTTGTCATCAATACATTATCATATTCATAACATTTATAACATTTACCCTTAATACAACTTAAAATCTGAAACCGAAACAATTATATATACATACCAACGAAAGAAATACGGACAAAAAAATCAGGAAAATGGGAAACAAAGGCAGTGCGAAATTCAACCAAATACCCAGTGCGAAAGCCCTAAAACCAGTCGTTGAGGCCGATATATCTGTATAGATATGTAAATATCTACATATATATATATATAGAGAGAGAGAGAGAGAGAGAGGGAGGGAGAGTCGAGAGAGGTAGAGTGAGAGTAAGCTTACGACGACGCTAGGTGTGAAGAACTCTGCCGGAGGTCTGCTAGTGGTCGCGGTCCTCAGAAAACCCTAATATGTCGGGGAGAGCGCGATTAGCTATCTATGGGCCTTTTTGCACTGATGCCCCTCTTGTTTTTCATATTTCTTTGTTATTCTTCACTAATTGTGTTATTTTTCTTTTTGGGTTTTTATTAGCACCAAAAATTAAAAAGTAAAAACAATTTGAAATTTAGTTCAAAAAGTCAATAATGCCCCCAGTAATAAGATATCCCTATATTTTTCATTGCATATTCACATTCAAATTTTATCTCCTTTTGTCATATTATTTTGGAGTGATAAATACTTTTCTTCTTTACCTTTGCATTAAGACATAGTCTTTGAATTTGTAGATGAAGTCTTAGTTCAAAGATCTTCACTGGTTTTAAGCATTCATTATATTATCTTTAAAATTTGATTCCCACTAAAATTATGTCTTCTTGTATAATTGTAGCCGTTGGAGGTAGTTGAGGTTGTATTTAATATAAGATCAGAGTTTTAGAATGTTTAAAAATATAACTGTTACAGTGGCATGGGTCGACCCTTTGGTTACATGTGTCAACTCATTCATGTTCTAAACACAGCTCTTTACGTAATTTGTCTTCATGTGTCGACTCTTGGCAAACAAAGTGTTGACTATTTTAAGGACATTTTCGAAGTCATGCAACTTATCTCGATGTGTCGACTTTTGTAGTTGAAGATGTCGACTCTTGTCAATTCCATAAGCTTCATTTTGCAGGTCTTCTTCAACCTTCATCCAAACCTTCAAGTACTTAAATGATTTTTCAAATTGAGCTTCTAAGACTTGAAATGTCTCCTTCCATATATGTTGTTTTCCTAGAATTTCTTCAATCAATCATAGCTTCATTTAGTATGTTAAGACTTTACCAAACCTTTCAAGACTTTATCAAAATCTTCAAGTGAGCTTCTAAGTCTTATGATATCCTCTTCAGCCGATCTCTAGATTTTCTCATGCCATATCACGGAAGGCGCCAGCTCTTACTGCCGACCTTCTTTAGAAAATGTAAGCTATACCGGTACTTTATGCCGACCTCAATGTCAGTACTTGATGTCGCTCTCCTTTTCTAATCATAAGTGTCAGCATCTCTAAGCTATGCTTCAGATCTTGATGTCGATCTTTTTTTTAAGTATTGTTGATCTTCTTCTCTGATCTTATTAACTATATTGTAGAAGGCGTCAGTTTTTCCAAATGAGCTGCTGTAATATCTCATATTTTACTTATAAAAAAAAGTAAATAAATAAACAGTATTTTTGTGAGTTTTCAAATTAAGATCTATGGGTTATTACGAGAATGTGCTATTATGCATGAAAAATACTACTTTTATATTATGATTCAATAGATTATTTGAGGAAAATCTGTTTTGATTATTAGTAGTTCATTATTACTAATGGATATATTGGCTTGTTGATATGTTATATGTAATGTGTGTATATATAATAATATACACGTGTAAGCAAGAAAGAAGGTGATCATTGGAATGTTTAGTTTATTTTAGCAATATTATAATGTGACTTGAGTAGAATATTTTGTATCAAAATTTATATTCTTATTTATATCACATGGAAGTGGTGCATGCTTCTCTATTTCGGTGTATATATAGATATGTTAGGTGTGTATATATATATGTTGTTGGACAGTCAGTGGTTACTTAGATAATTTTTGCCATGAGAAACTTGAGTAGCAAGGTGAAAAACAAAAAAAAAAAAAAGCAAAGAAGGGATTGTGCTGCTTTGACTATAGCAGCAAGCTAGCCGTGGGTTTGGCCATGGTTTTGGCAAGTTCTAGGCTTTTCTCATGAAGGCAAGGCAAGTGGCTATTACGTGTCATTGCATGATAAACCATACACATGCAATTAGATAAGTGGTGATAACATGTCCAAGGCAAAGGCAACTATAATGCCTACGGCAATTCATTTGCCTAGATAAGAAGGCCATCCAGCCATTGGTTTCTCACGCAATGTTCTAACCAAAGTAAAAGCATAAGAAAAAGGGGGGTGCCGAATGGCTGCCAAGAGAAAGAGAGGAAAGAAAATGAAGGAAAGAAAGAAGGAAAAAAAAATAGAGGGAAAGGAAAATGAAATTGTGGAAAAAATTTATCACTTTGATTTTAGTTTATATAAAATTATTTGGAGAGTTGTGGTGATCTCATCAAAATTGGTAGAAATCACTTGAGGTAACTAGGTTATATACAATATGCTTATTTTAAAATCTCTTTGCAAATAGTTTATTTCTATTATTCATGAGTTGTATTCTTGTTGAATCTTCGTACTCATTGTTTAATTCCATGATTATATTTATTGTTGGATCCATTAAATTCCTTATGGCACATCCTGGATTATTGTGTTCGTTAATTCGTTGATAAAATTATATGTTTAAATAAAAAATTGATGGGTTATATTTTGGCTAATGTGCCGTGGAACTAATTAGTATATGTACAAATGAATCCGTTAGCCTGTTGTTTGGAAAGTAGTTATGAAATGATGACCCTACGGGGTATTGATTATGGAACCTGAAATTGTTATGTGGCGCGGGTGGCGTTTGGCATGATTCTGAGAAGTGCCAAGTATTGAATCCAATAAAAACATGCAAATTGATTATTATACCAGCGTGAATTTTGGTTGGCTTCTGATAATAATAAATATTATTATTTTTAAATATTCTCGGCTGAACCGATTTATTCATGGAGCTTCATTTTTAAATATCCTGAACTAAGCATTTGTACTCCTGTGTATTGTATACTTCCTGGTTAAATTTTATTTTTCAGGTGGAAGCATATAAAGTGCCGGTGGAATATTATTTTGAGCCTATGAGGATTCATATTTATTTTGGAAACATTATTGTTGGGAGTTATGTATGTTGAAGCCTAGGAAGAAGTATTATTATTTTTATGAGTTATTTGAAGTTGTAATTTTACATTTAGAGCCACTTATAATGGTATATTTAGAGTTGTAGCGTGATTAAATCTTATTTGAGGTTATTTATTTTATTTATTAATGGTCCAAAAAATTCGGGTCGTTACAGATGCTGACCTTCTTCTTTATGCCGATGTATTTTTAACTATTGCCGATATCCTTTTCAATGATACCGATATATTTTTAAAGTCTAGATCTTCACATGCCCTTCAACTTATTTTTGACAAGCTTCTCAACACATATGTTCTTCAATACATTCAAAGTGTCAAGCTTCAAGTCATGATCTAGTCCTACTCTGCACACTAAGTAGAGTCATTAGATCACTAAATCAAGTTTTGTTATCATCAAAATCAAGACATAGAGTCAACAATATCTCCCTTTTTGATGATTGACAAAACTTTTCAAAATATGAAGGATAAGCTTAAGTATTTGTGTGTAGGTGCAAGAATATAACAAGCCATACCTGAATCTGCTCTCTCTTTCTTAAGGAATTTAAGCACTTGTGACTTTTTAATCCATATAAAACAAGTAATAATAATATATCTTCTCTATCTCATAAAAGAAAACAATAATAATACTTTTTCTCTCCCCATTTTTGACAATGAATAAAAAGAGCTATAAATATAATTAAAAAACAGATACAATAGCAAAAAAAATTTTTTTAAAAACACAGGTAATGTTACAGATAACTCAACAAACAAAGCAGTTTAATTAACCAACCAATCAACAAATTTCAAACACTCACAGTAGAGATGGCATACAATAATAATATAGATTAGGTATCAATAGGTGTTAAAACATCCAATCATCTAAAAGTCTTGAGGATAACATACCATCATTTGAAAACTAATATAGTTTAGAAATAAAATATGTTAAAGTGAAAGATATGCAAATGAAAATGCACATGAGAATACAACTGTGAGGTTGTTTCAAGTGTCTTTGGGAGAGGATGGAAGGGATGGTGTGAGTTCAATTTTTTAATTTCTGTAGTGTTGGAGAAGCTCTTTTCAGGTCAAGGTCTCAACCCATATCTGTAAGAGGTTTTGGTTGGAGCAAGAGATTTGGGGATTTTAGAAGCTTTAACTATCATGGCTTTCTTAGTTATCTCATTCTCTTTTTCTCCAGAAGCTGTCTTGTGTTCCTCTTGTTCATGTTCTTCACCTCCTTCTTCTTCTCTTTCTTTTTCTTCTTTTTCTTTAGCTTCCTCTTTATCTCCATCTTCCTCTTCTTCGTCACTATCATTTTGATCTGTAAATTCTGATGCTAGTGAGTTAAGAGGTTGGTAATCCATACCACTTACTTTTTTAATATACTTTTTCAAATGTTCAGTGGAGAGATTAATGGCTTACAGCAAATTTGTCTTCATTTTCTGACCATCATTGATAATAACTCTTACTTTGGTTTCTAAAACCTTTAGCCTCGTAGCTCCATTGTCAACCTTAGCATCTATTTTGGCAAATATTTTCTCATTATATGTTTGCATTTCTTTCAAAATTGCCAAGAGTATAGACATAATTCCTTATAAGGAGATGAAAAAGCACTCTTCACCATATCACGAGGGAATGTAATAACGTGCTTTCAATTTGGCAAAAATGGAAGCAGATCACAATGAAAGATTGATTTTTTCTTTCATGTTTTTAATTCTGAAGAATAAACAATAAATTTTGAGGAGTGTAATTGAATCCAAATTTTTGCATGATCAAATCCTATTTTTAACAAAATGCCATACTTCCATTTTCAAATATTTCCCTGTAAACATTAATTATTCATTATGAGTATTTTCAAATGCAATATTTTTTTAATCTCGAATTTGATACTACTTTAGACATCTTTTTTGGCTCAACAATGATGTATTGGGGGCAACCCTCTGTTACCAACAACTTTCAAATATAGATAACAATAAAATTTGATCACAAATCTTTAGTACCATATCAAGAAACTTTATTAAGTTTCTTGACATCTTATACCATCTCAAATGACCAAGGTTACCTAGCCTGCCAAAACTGACACAGGCTTCATAATCTGAACATAATTTCGTGAGCTTATACCCAAAAATTCTAAAACTTTAGAAATAAAAAATAGACATTTCAAAGAGTATCTAGACTAAATTTTACATTTTTTTGAACATGCCTCAGTATTTATTTGGTATTTTATAAAATAGGGCAGTGTTGTAGAAACTCGAATCTAGCAGCAGATGGTCTATCTTTAATAAATTAGTAACATAGGTAAACGACATCTAAATGACCTGAAATTTAGTACAGATTATCATCAACCTTGCTCCTAGATACAGTAAAAATTTCATAATTTTTTACTACTTTAACTTGATCGAATACTCTATCAAACCAGAGGTTACAGATCTGGGCAAACCTGGGCATCAGACTTCTACAGTGGCAATTTAATTTTGAAAAATCACCATAATTCGAAGATAAAACATTTTTGGCTGAAATTAATGCCCAAATTTCTCTAAGATCTCAAAGTTTAAGTGTACAAAAATTCAGCTATAAATCAGATTTGTAAAGAGGCCAAACAACCTCTGAAAGTGGCTGTTTTTGCAGATTTTTACAGCAAAAATCTTTCAACTCTGGATAGAGGTTCCTCTCTCAATTTTTAACCAAATCATATGAATTTTGTGTCTAAATCGAGTAATTTTTCAAGATCTTTCTACTTGTAGCCTGATCTGTAGCAAGGAAAGAAGTCTTATATCTGAAATCAGCTTCTTCTTGCATTGTATTAGCTCATTCTCTCTTACTTCCTCTCTATTTCTCTTTACAACTCTCTTTATATCTCTCTCCTTTTCTCTCTATCTCTATCTTTCTTTTTCCCTTTCTCACTTTCGTCTCTCTATCTCTATCTTTTTTTTTTTTTTTTTTTTTGCACTATTGCATAAAGATGAAATACCTAATAAAACCACAAACTTATGCTTTGACACTTCACTCCACCAATTACTCATTTTAGCTCTTTACAAGTCTTAGTCCTAATAATACTAGATAATTCTAATGTCATCACATATTGGATCTCATTTTTACTCTAATTGAAGTTCACGTATACTTCTACTAGATATTCCACTATACTTGCCATCAGATCACATGTAAGCCTAAGGCATAAAACACGCACATAACTTTACATCCTACCTAACCATGCAAAACTATAATTAATTACGATAGAAATTAAAAATTGGGGTTTCACATTTTTAATCTAGAATTTGATACTATTTTAGATAACTTTTTACTTTTTTGGCCAACAATGATGTATTAGGGGCAACTCCCCCCTACCAACAACTTTCAAACCGATAAAATTTGATCACAAATCTTTTGTACCACATCAAGAAACTTTATTAAGTTTCTTGACATTTTATACCATGTCAAATGACCAAGGTTACCTAACCTATAAATTGATTTTAGATTGTAAAACTTCATGAAACTTTTGTGGAGGAAAAAAGATTTATCATTCTCTAATTTTGACCATTTAATATTTGTAACTAATTATTTAAAATATTACTCTACTTATAATTTTGGAGTAACATTAATAAATCACAACAAAAACCAAGTATTATTAAAAAAAATCTCAAAGTTATAGAGAAGCTTTGGACTGAGGTTAATAATGTGTTCAAGCTTGGTTTACACTTTATTTAAAATTTGTTTACAAATTCTACGTCCTTTTTTTCTCAAGCACATTCTTCATTTAAGCAAATTTAACAAATACTAATAGAAAGAGCAACTTTGTCGTATCTGTTTCAAATGAGGGCTATTTTCGTAATTGAGACCCTGCCCTGGCTGGGTTCAAGCCCTAGAACCCAAATGGACAACGGCCTCTGTAGATATATATTTGCAAAGTCGCACTTTATACTTTACATAGATATTTACGCATATATCTAAGTATATCCATTCAAAGAAAAGCCAACGACGACGGAACTCTCTCTCTCAGTGGTCATCTACTACCCGAGTTCGTTCTCTATATTCTATCATCCTCCGATCTAATTCTTCGTTTTACGCAAATTTTGTCCTATACATATATATTTTTTGTCTCTAATCTGTATCATATATTGATGTTCTGGAGTGATAATTGTGTTATCCATGAATTCTATTAGGGTTACATTATAGTCCGATTATTTTATGATCATAACTTCGAGCTTATTGGAAAACCATATCTGCACGGAATGCTAGCATGGGATATCATTTAATTGGGAATTGAATTTTTATTAGCTCATTGCTCAAACATTGGATTTTCCCCAGTAAGATGGAAGTAATAGAGTATTTTAACTATGCACGAGTAAATTATTGTTCTTGCATGGTTTGTATTTATGAAGTTGAAGAACAAGCTAAGAATGATTTGTGAACTAGTTTTAGGGGAAACATCAAACTATTTGACATTATTGTTAATCAAGTACTTATGTTATTGTGCTTCATTTGCTTTAAGTCATGTGAGGTTGGATGCTATCTACTCTGGGAATGAAATTTGTGGAATAAGTAGTGTCTGTTGTCAACATACCAAACAATGCATTTGTAGGCCTTGTTAGTGTTCCTTCCTAGCCGTCCGGCAATGATTATGTATTTAAGACCAGAGGTGAATTGTTGTAACTTTCTTTGTTAGACTAGGGCGACTGAGCTGGGGTGTACTGTCATGTGGTTATAAGTGTACTTGCTTTGGAGTATTTGGAGTGTTGAGATTGCATTGTGTTCTAGGGTGTTATTGTGTGTAACGGATTGTGAAAGAGCTGAGAAATTAGTTTCTATGTTTGATGTGAAATGTTCTTCCCTTTTTCTATAATTCAAGTGCATTTACAAATCTCTTTAGGTCATTTGAAGTTGACTTTTTTTCAGAAGTTATCATTTAATGTCTAGTGGAATTGGGAGCTTTTCTGATGCTAGAGTTATGTACAGTGCTTTACAGTTGCTTTTCATGGCTGCAGTTTTAGTTGATATTAGTGGTGGAAATCTGCTAGGGTATAGATATAAACCCACTCTGTAATGGCTGCGCAGAGGAATGACTATGGCAAGAGATCCCATTCTCAATCTGACTATGCAGGAGATGGAGGCAGTAAGAGAAGAAATCCCTCTGTTGAGAGGGACCAGAATGCTGTAGGGTCAGAAGATACTGTGTACCGTTACTTGTGCCCTGTGAAGAGAATTGGAAGCATTATTGGAAAGGGTGGTGAAATTGCAAAGCAATTGAGGGCAGAAACTCAATCAAAGATCAGGATTGGTGAGACTGTGCCTGGCTGTGAGGAGCGCGTTGTCACTATTTATAGTTCAAGTGAGGAAACTAATAACTTTGAAGATACTAGTGAGCTTGTTTCACCTGCGCTGGATGCTCTCTTTAGGGTGCATGACAGGGTTGTTGCTGAAGAATCATTCGTTGATGATGAATTTGAGGAGTCTCAGCAAGTTACTGTTCGAATGCTTGTGCCATCAGATCAGATTGGTTGTATTATTGGGAAAGGTGGACAAGTAATTCAAAACATGCGTACTGAAACCCGTGCCCAGATTCGAGTTCTGAGTAGTGAACATCTGCCACCTTGTGCTCTGAGTTCCGATGAGCTTCTCCAGGTAAGATGGCCATTTTCTCCCCACTGTACCATATTAAATAAGTTTATCTTACGTGTTTGTTCTTAAAGATTGGCCACCTTTATCGCTTCACAACTTCATCAAGAGAGGGAAGGACAACAAAATGCTCTCTCTCTGTATCAGATTTGATTGGCATCTGTACTTTTGCAGTATCGGACAAAATACTCTTTATGGATTTTTATTAAGTGGAATTTCCTGTTCTCCTCATTGATGCAACTGCAGTCTGATTATCTTTTGATGTTATCAATGTTATTAAGATGACCTTCCAGGATTGTATTTTCAACTTTCCATGCCTTATTGAACTTAAGCATTTGGATTACCAGTATAATCTTGTGATTTTGTTGGTGGCTGTTGCATTGGGTTGGTCAATAATGCTGATCGACCACCAGACCATGCACTTATCTTCTCTTTTTGGGCATTATTGAGATTGCAAGCACGAGTTTTGAAACACCTTATAGATTAGAGAGTGTAGGTGTTAATCAGTCAAGTGAGCTTAATGAAGCTTCTCAGTGTTTTCTTACTTTTTAACTGTGTCTGTGAATACTGGATCACCTGTATTGTGTGTACTCCAGTTGATTACAATTTACACGTATATGTTTCCAAATGTTGGTATGCTAGTGGCTTTCTCTGCATATTGTTGGTTTGTGTAGGGTCATTAGTACTAAGGACCTTGGGATATGTTTCCGGTTTCAGATAACTGGGGAGGCCTCTGTTGTCAGGAAGGCTCTTTATCAAGTGGCATCTCGTCTCTATGATAATCCGTCACGATCCCAGCACCTTCTCTTATTTTCATCTTCAATATATAAATCTGGCGGTACATTTATGCGTCAAAGTGCAGGTGTGCCACTTATGGGTGTTACTTCTTTGATGGGTCCTTATGGGGGTTACAAAACTGAAACCGGAGAGTGGTCAGGTTCTGTAAGGGAATTCTCACTTCGTTTGGTTTGCCCTACTGAAAATATTGGGGGTGTGATCGGCAAAGGTGGTGCTATTATCAAACAAATAAGACAGGAATCTGGTGCATCTATTAAAGTTGATAGTTCAGGCGCTGAAGGAGATGATTGCATTATATCTGTATCAGCAAAGGAGGTGAGCATCATTCTTTTCTATGATTGGTTCTTCTCTTTAATTGATGAGCATCCAGACTAAAGGCCATAAGATTAATGTGATTTTTTACATATGGTCTACCAGTTATTTGAAGATCCATCTCCAACAATTGATGCAGCAATGCGCTTGCAACCCCGTTGCAGTCAGAAAGCTGAAAAAGAATCAGGTGATACTGTAATCACTACTCGTCTGTTAGTGTTGAGCTCACGAATTGGATGCCTCATTGGTAAAGGAGGGGCTATCATTACAGAGATGAGGAATGTCACGAAAGCAAGCATCCGCATTCTTTCAAAGGAAAACCTTCCCAAAGTGGCTTCGGAAGATGAGGAAATGGTGCAGGTGAAGGATTTCAATGTTTTTTCTTTTTGCTAAGAGAAGGTTACAATGTGGCTTTTGTGTGTATTGGTTTTGTTGGCTTTTCTATTCTTCTTCTTATTGCTTTTTTTTTTTTTAATATTGATGTTGTTGTTTTGGGAGGGTGGGGTTGGGACATTCAACCCCTGGTGTGTCTTTCTTCATTCTTTGTGTTATTCCTCAACCCAACATTTACACACTCGTAATTTGTCGAAAATAATACATTGTATACTTTGTTGCTGACCAGATTACTGGGGACCTCAATGTTGCTAGTAATGCCCTCTTGCAAGTAACTTTGCGGTTAAAAGCCAATGTATTTGAAATGGAGGGAGCTTTAGCTGCATTGCAGCCAGCTGTTCCCTATCTTCCCATGTCAGTCGACATGTCAGATGGTTCAAGATATGGAAATCGTGATAGTAAATCACGTGGACGGGGATATTCCACTTATTCTGATGGATATGGTTCTAGTGACTTGCCTCCAAGTGACAGTTATGGAAGTTATGGTGGTTCACAGGTAATGCTAGCCGTACCTCTATTTTCGTGCAACTCATCAGTCAGTCAGTGATTTGTCTGGTTTCTGTGGTTGTCTTAAGCACTCCCATCTGTGAACTGCAATTAGTGCAGGGAACATATTCAATTTGTAAACTGCTTTGATTACCATGTGTCCTCTCGTTCCTTTCTAAAGTGGGTCTCATGTTATTACTATTCAGCAGACCGGTGGTGGAAGTGGGCATAGAGCCTATGGTAGTTACTCTACTCGTTCTGGTGGTGCTGGGTAAGTTATATATTTTCTTGTCCTGTGTTGAAGTTTTTCTTTCTTTTCAAAATTTTCGTCATTCTCTGGGAATTTCTTTCTTTCTTTTTTTTTTTTTTTGTTGACAAGGAATACTTTCTTTCAAAACTGAATGTGCAATATTTACAAAACAAGGAAGGGGATGTAAGGCCCTTTACAAGAACATAGCTAGCCTAATAGCTCAAAGAAATTTCCATTAAGCTAATAAGGAACATTGAAAGAACAATCATTTAACTACAACTTTATAATCCAGGCCTTATAGCAACTAATACATCTAAACATCACTAGTGAGTGTAAAACTTGTTACAACCTCCATTCCCAGTCAAGTCTTCTATTGCAGTGGAAATACCCCAAGTAAGACATGGTTCTCAATTTCTATAATTATTATCCGCCTTCCTCCATGAATGTATCTAATCTCATTTACAATCTCTTGTTTGACTCTTGCTGCAGAGGAACTTTTGTGAGCAAATATCTTTGATTTCTTTCCTTCCTGTTTGTTTGTGTTTTTTTGGTACCAAGATATTCTTAATATATTGCTTTTTTGGTTCTATCGGAAGAAAAAAAATATTGATATGTTCATCTTGACTATCCGCTGATTTTTGGATTTTGTTGCAGGTTATCTGGTCCGAACCCTGTTTCACATGCAAGGCATCATGGCTATTAGATTCCCAGATGATTGGAGCCTGCAGGTATGATAATTTTCTCCTAGTTGTTTCTCTGATTGGGATTCTGGTAGGTAACTTGTTTTGTTTTAGACATAGTCAATAAAAAAGATGCACATTTTATTCTTCGTGTCTTAACCTAGCTGACAACCTTTTTTGATATCTAATGCTTTGTTTTCTGTTTGTTTCCTTCCCTCTTCCATCAAAACAGCTCCGATCTACAATGCCTGAAGCCAAGCCCATTGCCCCTTTTGATGATGCCTCCAGCCTTAGACCAGAAGACCAGTTGAACAGCACTTGAGAATTTGTGTTCCACCTTGGCCCACCTTTGTTGATTTGTTTAGGGTGACCAGTGTCAAATGTTAGATCATTTATGGCCTGATACCCAGTTTTACCAAGCCAATGTAGCCAGCACGTTTGGTTTGTCAGAGCAGTGTTATTTATTTACATGCAACACGTGAACAGTAGCCATGATTGTCTTTTTTTGCATGAGATTTTATTTTATTACTGAAGAAAGATTGCATTTGAGTGTTGAATTTATATGTTTATGGGTGTAGATAGTTCACACTAGTTTTGGAAACTTCAGGTTGCAAGCACTTTGGGATTGTAACTCCACCGTTTACACTCTTTTGGTGTGAGCATTTATGTGCTGTCATCAATTTTGGTTATTTTCCCAGTTTTGTTGTGGGGTATTCCCTTTCATATTTGTCAATATGGTTGGCTCATTTCTTAAAATTTGGATCATGATATTCTGCGTTATCTTGTGCATGTATGCCGGCTCTAAATATCAATTTTTGGAGTAACCTTGGCTTATTGATTGTTCATATTGAAAAGGGCTTACAAGCATTGATGCATGTTCCCTATAGATGGCAGTGCTTGACCTTAATATAGTTAGCATTGGAATATGGGTTGGAATTGGTGATACAAGTACGTTTTAAAACCCACAAGTTGCTTTAAAGGGAGATATTTTGTTCTTGTGATGCATGTTCAGGTCAATTTCTTGAGGCTGTACTTCGAAGGAAGAGATGGTTAGAACTTAGAGCTATCAGTTATGTGGGTTGTAGGCCTATGAATCATTTCTAAGTTGTGATGCTTTGAGGTCCATATCACTGTCGAAGTTTGGCTACAGATTGTCGATATCAAGATGCAATCATGTATGACAGGTCTGTGTTCATCTTTCATATTTGTGTTCATTTTTGGGCTTTATGGAGTGCATTTTTCCACCCCTTTGTGCAACTAATTTGTCAGGTTTGACTAATTTTTGGTTATCTTGCAATATTATAACCAGGTAAGTTGCTCTTTCATTAGTAAGCAAACATGAAGGCAATGTTATAAAATCCGATCTGGTTACTGACTCGAAGAAGAAAACAGGCTGTTTCGGCTTATTGTTGTTGGGTCACCGTGGTTACGTAATGAACATTTTAGAATAAGATCAAAGCAATAATATCAGAAAATATTTTGTTATGCCAATATGAGAATTAAGAAAAAAATAAATAAATATTCTTTATCATGTGCTGCTAAGGTGAGCAAGTAAAATAAATTTAAAAAAAAAATTCCTATTTTCTCACGATTGGTACAGTAAGAGGAAGAATAGACAATTTGTACTTTCGTTCCACTCTGCCTAGAAGCTGCCTGACCAAACAAATGTTTTTCGAAAAAAAAATACAAGCTAAGAGAGCCTGGGCATTTTGTTTGGTCTATATATCCATGTAAACAAATTTGAACTTTTGAGGTCATAATGGCTCAGTAAGCTTGTGTTTTGTTAAAAGTGTAAAATAAGGTGATGGCTCTTCAACTACAGTTGTGTAAGTTGTCACTTCTTAGTATGTGTGTGGTTTGGTGGGTGTCTCTATGTACTTATGTTAATATGTGTTTCTGACTGTCTATCATAAGCAGGCACTAATTATGAGAACAATTAGGTCACATTATATTCATCTATATCGAATTTGTGCTTGGGGTAAGATTATATCTGTTTGATTTCAGTATGTGTGTGTGGCTGGAACTTGAGTGGCTTCTTTTTTTTTTAGTTAGAGATCAATATACCGCTCTCTGGAGTATGGTAACTTCGGATAGTTTCTTCTCTCTCTGTCTCTTGCTCTCGAGTTCAAAGTCTACAGCTCAAATGTTGGTTTGGATAATTAATGCCCTAAGAGATGTCAATAGCATGAATACAGAAAATAATGAGAAAAAAGTTTGGTCCCATGGCTGAGTATTTGTCCACATAATGACATGAGATAAATGCTTTACGTAGAATACATATATGTAGTATCTTTATATGCAACCTGAGTCTTTTGGGCCACCCTCAATTGTTTAGGAGACCGTTAAACCAAAGGAGCCAATGGTTGTAGCAATTCAACTTTTTGTTTCGATTTGAGTTTGAAATAGTTAGAAATATGATGTGATTTGGACATGGATGGTTCTCTGAAATTCATGTGCCTTGCAGAGTGTAGTGCACATTTTCAATAATTTGTTTACAATGGTATTTGCGACATTGTAAAATCATCCTTTATGGTGCAAATTGCTTGTTTTTATTTATTTTAATTTGTATTTCTCTTAAGTGATGGATGCACTTTTTTGTTTTTTTGTTTTTTTTTTCTTTCAATCCATAATATGTTGCTTTATCACCCATTAAAATCATCTCTCAGGCACTTCTTACCTATTTTCTGTTAGTTTTTTACTCTTGATCCTGTTATATAAAAATCAATATATTTTAAGACAATTTGGAACCTTTTTCTCTTTCTCTGGTTAATCCATATGATATTTAATTTGGGACTGCTTTTCTTGCATTTGGTCATTGGACTTTGATTGAGTTGATTTGCAAGTAGACACAGCTCTTTGATGGGAAGCAAGATTTCATAGTTCAAAAAGGTGCTTTACCATCTCTCTCTCTCTCTCTCTCTCTCTCCTGTAAATGACAATGCAGCTGGGAGCAATGGTTTATAAATGGGATGTGATCATGTGGACCTGGCTTCGGTACTTGGACATGGCAGCAATGAACCTCCGTGGCTAAAGCCTTTCCTTAGTTTCGTTTTTGTTAGCAGGATTGTGTACATTGTGCTTATTTTAGTAGAGATCGATTATAGTTGCAGAAGATGAAGAGAATTATTTCAGTAATTAAACATGGATTTCTGGTGAGAAGTTTGAAAGTGTACCTGGATATGTGTATTTGTATTTGTGGTATGATGATTCGGAACACTTTGTGAGCAACTGAGTTGGGGTTCAATTGCAGAACCACCCAAAAACCTAAAAACCCAAAAGGCCATCTGAAATCACTTCATATCAAGAAGGAATGCATGCCTTATTTTGGGTTTTGTTAAAACAAAATAATCTCAATCGATTTTGACGTGCCCCAATGACTTGAAATTGAATATCCTGTGCAGAGTAGCATGGAAAAAATCACAATTGCATATGTATCATAACCTTGGCCCTGGGAGGCATCATTTATTTTTATTTTTATTTTTATTTTTGTGCCCAACTCTCTCTCTCTCTCTCTCTCAGGAGAGTCTCGATGTGGTGGTATACTCACAGCCCCATAGCAGACCTAATCACTGGTAACAGGTCCAACATCGTACCAGACCGGAAGTAGCCGAGAATGTTATGTCAAAAGGACCAACAACAATGAAAGAGGAGTCCTAGATTACCAGATCCTAGACACAATCTTCCTAGGTGGAGAGCATGAGCTGCACCAAAGGTACCATGATAGTGCAATCTAAGTTGAGACAACTACTTTGCAGAGATGTATATCGAGTCCAAGTTACGACAAGAGGTACAAAATTTGCTACTAATTATGGCTTGTTCAACTAAACACTCTGAAAGAGTCTCAGACTAGTTGTCGCAGCTTTGATCTCCCGTATTGGCTTTGCTGTTATCGCTAGCATCTAACTTGCAGCTTTGATCCTTACAAGGGCTATCACTGTTATTATCATCATCCCCTGTCAAAACACAAATAAAGCAAAGCTTGGCATATGTAAAGCAGAGAGACGAAAAACTTGTTGGGTATGGAAGGTCAGGTGCAGATACCTTCACTGTCATCTGTCGGAGCATAAGCTGACCGCCTTGAACGAAGTTGCTGGTGTGGTGTGGGCTTACAAAAACATCAAGGAGAAAGAAATTAGGAATGTTAAAACGAGGATGCATAACATTACTGCGATGCATAACTTTGCCTGAATCACAAGAGAGAATTTGAGAGAAAATATTTTCTCGTAGGGACAGTCACGGTGGAGCCTAAACAACCCATAAAAAAATTAAAAAAAAAGAAGTTACAAACATCAAATACCTGTAATTTTGGAAGGAGAGCCTCTAAGGGACTTTTGGTCTTCTGTGCTCCTAGCTATTGGATAGGCAAAGAGGAAGGCAAAGACATTATGAAATTGAGATTGCCCAGTCGAAACCACGTTTTCAGAATTGCAAAGACTATCATTAACAAGTAGGTTAAGGTTTCATAACAAAGTTAATTAAGTACCTTTCCCAATGCCCAATCAGCAGAATCGAAAAAAGCTCGTTCATGGTCCTGATAGTGAATGAAATAGTTTTGTGGCAGATTAGGTTATAAGGTAAATGAAACTGAAAATGGTATCCATGACAAAACTAAAATTGTGAAAACTGGATAGTTACCTTGGATATTAATGGGGGTTTCTTTGGCAACATTCCTCCATACTTCTTCTTGATTGTTTCCTCCTGCCAAAGAGAAGAAGAACCAACGTACTTGTTATGAGGCCTAGCAAGTTCTTGGATGCAAAGTAGAGGAGCATGCCACTTTTGAATCCTTGGGGAAATTCTGAGGGGATTGTTTCAAAAAACAATTTCCAGGAATATGTCATTTTGTAACCATCATTTCACCTTTTCCTATGGTGGCTTGCTCAACATTTTCTTTCCAAAGAACAAACAAATTGGAACCATAAAACACAGAAGCTCAAGAGCAATATACCTCCTCCTCGTGGGAGGGCATGGGAATTTCCTCGTGTACATCTGAATGCTTTCGGTGATCATCTTTATTGTTGGCATCCACAGGTACATCTAAATGCTTTGGGTCGTCCACAGAAGGATCATCATCCCCTTTGTTTTCACCATTCTTGTAATCAAAATCTAGCTCCTTAGCATCCTCAATGTTGATGTCTGACATTTTGTGCTTCTTACACACAACTGCAGCAAGTGTTGCTTTAATATCCCAGTATGGGAAAACCTGTGTTACCATAATATTCTACTACTCTGGCGAATTACGTTTTTGGAACGACGTTCCGAAACATGGTACTCTAACATTCCAAAATGGTGAATTTAGTGATCCAAAACGATTCTAAACTTTTTTACAATTTATATATTTAAAGGTCACATAATGGACGAAAAAAATAAATTATAATGAACAAAAATATAGGAAGAATAAAATTTTGGCATAACAATATGCAAAAAAAAAAGGGCTATAATACTCTTGAAATGTGTTTTTAGGTGATTAATTTGAAAATAAATAAATTATGTTTTATTAAATGTTTAATTATTAAAGAAAATTCTTCTAGAAGTACCTTAATTCTAATAGTATACTTTATAGAAATATCATATTTTAGAACATGTGGTGTACCACGTTTTCGTTTTCATTCCACGTACCGGAACGATTTGCGTTCGAGGTAACATAGGGTAAAACAATACAAATGTTGCTTTAGCATCCTCAAATTTTTTTGCTTTAATTTTGGCTCACGTAAAACAATACAAATGCTGTAATAGTGCACATCGATTTCACTTTACCAATTTAAAGAACAACTTGATCAATTACTTTTGTGAAAGGGCAACTGGCAATATCACCAAGACAGTAACAATTCCATTCATAATGAATACATTATACTTCATAGAAACACATATAATTAGAATGAGTTAATGCCATTTTATGATTATGGCAAATAATTGAAGAAATTTTAGTCTGGTGTATTACCTTCACGTATTTAGAATTTTCAATAGATGAAATACAGCTCAAAATTCATGCTAAAATTTTGAAGGACTCGAAACAAATGAAACATAATTTATATCCATAAACAAACCAAAATCACAAAGAACAAAGCACCATATACAAAAGAAAAAAAAAAAAAATGCAAATTCGGGGAAAGCTGATTTAAGGGTGTTCTAGGTGAAAATAGATAAAGGCATAAGAAAATGGAATATGTGCTCTTACTAGATTCTCTCAAGCTACCAAGCCCATAAGAAACAGATCACCCAGATGAACTTAATGAATTGATAAAATATGTATATATATATATATGTATATGTATATGTATATGTTTCCGTGTATAACAGCAGTTTCAACTTTTTAAGTAAAGATGTGCTCCGATGGGATTATCTGAAACAAAAAAGAGACAAGACCCAGATGATAACACTTAATGCCAGTTGAGTATCGGTTGATTTAACTTTGCTACAATAAAATGCAATTTCATATATCTTTTGTGATTTATGTTTATCAGTTTGAAATTTCAAGTAGGTCACCTTGCTCAGAACAACATACCCAACCCAGCATACATACATACATACATACATACATATATATATATGTACTATATATCTTCTAACACAAAAAAGGTGGAAAGAGTGGTGTTCACCTGGGCCGATAACCACCGGCGATTCGCCGGAGATGGGGGATGTAAAATCTGAATGCAAAGCGAATGGCAGAGTCCGTCACCGGGTGACCCTTCCAGGCTAACCAAAGGTTGCGTTCCGACACCACAAGGGAATATAAGATATATATCTAACCATTTTGGTTCGGGTGGGGGCAGGCCATGGTATTTGGAACTGGGTCACCTTTTTGGGTGGGCTTGGGTCATGCACCATACATGGATTTGTAGGGTCAGGTTTTGTGCGGATTTGTTCTCTACTAAGGCCCTGTTTGGGGTATGGGGCTTGGAAGCACTTCTTGGCAGTTAAAAAGTGTTTTATTCTGAATACCCATTAAAAAAAATAATAAAAACTGAAAAAAAGAAACAATTTTCCGTTATTTTTACGAAAACACTTTTTTTAAAAAGCGCTTTACACGCCCTCTTGATAGAACAAGAAATTTGTTATTGCTCCCTTACTTTTAAAAACTGATATAAACTAAGACCAAAGTCTTGTCTATTTGTAGATGGAGCTTCAATAGCAGCTAGGTCCAGAGGGAAGTTATGAGTATTATGTTCATGCATAAATTTCATACCAAGGCCAGCACGGTTAATGCAGCCCTGATTTATCCACTAAGTTAGTCTGGTTGATTCTTTATGCCTAATTTTGGTGTAGCAGCTATATTTCATCCTCTTTTTTCAAGGGTTTCATAATTGGACGTTGAACTGAAGTCATTGCATGGCTGTCAAGCACAAACAATTTTGCTTTGGTCCAGCCCCATCCAAATTTGTCTTGTCTTTGGAATATTTGAAAACTCTGTTAATTGAAGTGCTAAAAACTGATGAGGTTGGTCGATTAATTCAATTACAACATGATAGGAAAGATTTATACATATGTATATATATGTAAATGAAAGAAATGCTAGATGCAAAGAGGACTAGTAAGAACATCTCTAAGACTACTGTCTAAAATAACTAATTAAAATATACTTAAAATTTTTATTCTTTATTTTAACTAGTCATTTTTTAAAAAATACTCTAACTATATTATCTATTTTAACTAGTCATCTCATGAATTATTTATTTTTTAACATTCATCATAATAAAAGAAGAAATAAAATAAGAGAGAGAGAGTGAGAGAGATTTGTAAATTAAAATTTGAAGAGCCATTTTTGGTTCTTTACATTTAGAGAGTCAAAATGAGACTCTAAAATATAGAGCCACATAGAGAGCCGGTTGGAGGTTTATTTTTGAGGTTTAGCTCTCTAAAATAGTTAAGAGAGCCACTTTAAAGAGTCCATTAGAGATGCTCTAAGTATGTAAAATAAAGCTAGTGATTCAGTTTAGATTGAAGGAGCCACATTTGAAAGGGAGAAGGGGAAAAAGTACAGAGGTCACGTAGTACCAACTGCTCAGTACTCATTGCTATTAAATTAGGACATTGATGCAACATAATTTGATACGTATGACTACTGATAGTTTTTGACATAATCTGTAAACGAGGATACAGTAGAGTGGCCTTAATCAATATCCATCACTGAATTCTTGACGCAGTAAAAGCAACTGTGCAACCCAGTTAGAGCAATTAGATTTAAGACTAATTATATATACATATAAACGTATTTATATGAGGACACATGAAATAAAGCCCTTTTGATAAAGTGAAATGGCGAAACGAAATTCATGTAACCAAATCGAAGTAGTTGAGAAAAAAAAAAGCTAGTTGAGTTGAGTAGAGTATATATGGGTGCAACACATTATTAGGAATCCAAGTGCTTTACTGAATGGATATTGCCTAAAATGATGACTCCAAATTAAAACTGCAATACATTATGTGACAACTACATTCCTGTTTGCATAGATGTATGTGTCTCCAGTAGATGTCCTCCCAAGAAGCAAGTCATTTCAGAAAAAGGGAGGAGGCCAGGTGGGTGCCCTTGATTGAATTAATGCAACAAGAATCAGAAGTAGTCATAAGACTCCAAAACAACATTTAAGTACTCCTTTCATTGCTACCACATACTTCAATTTCTTTCTTTGGATTTAAAGTTAGTTCCAAACAAAAAATAATAATTGAGTACCACATGCTGTACATTATGCCAAATTTTCTCTTTAAACTGTTTTGGTCAATAGACAAGCTACAAGCAAAGTTGAGCCCTTCCATTTATGAAGAGGTTGACATATGAATACATATCATACACACACACATATATATATATATCTGTATACTTCCTGAATTATGAAGTATCACCATATCTGTATGCAAATTTATGTACAATCATAAAATTACATCGTAGGAAAAAAAGTTCACAATATCTCGGGTGAGTTAGCTATAAGATTATTTTATAGTGACTTGGGTATCGTGGATTCGAGACACGAAAATAACTTCCCTTCAAATTGAAAAAAAGTTGCATCTTCTCTATACGCTGCAATGGGACATGCCTTGGATTTTAGGGAATTGTAATAGTTGTCAGATAGTGACCTTTACAAAGCATGGGGATATGTAAAAAGAAAAGAGTGACCTTTACAGTAGCTGTAAGATTACTTTATTATGATTTGGGTACAGTGGATTCGAGACACGAAAATAGCTTCTTTCCAAATTGAAAAAAAGTTACATCTTCTCTATACTCTGCAATGGGACATGCCCTCGATTTTAGGGAATTGCAATAGTTGTCAGATAGTGACCTTTACCAAGCATGGGGACGTAAAAAAAAAAATGTCCGTTTTTTTTCTATGGTTGTGATAATTCAGACAAAACTATCGCTTCATTTCAACAGAAGGCTGAAAAGTCTCATTCCAAAAATTCAACCATGCAAAGAAAAAGAATTCATGCATTTCTTGCAATGAATTAGGAAAGATATGAACCAGGTTTTGAACTCGAAATCGGTGTGTTAATTTCCTAGCATTAACTTTAAAAATATTCTTCCTTTTTTTTTTTTGAGAAAAAATTTAAGAAAATTATTTTCCTAAGCCCTAAGCTAGGCATGCCTATGTCTTTTTTTTGTTTTTGTTTTTGAGTTTTTAGAATGCCAAAGTTATGATAGAAAATGGTGAGTCGAACCGATGACCACAATTATGGACGAGGCGTGAATACTAGGCTAACCTCTCTCCTCATTTTTCTCCTTATCTGCAGGCTGCAATTGGTAAGCAAAAGAAGGAAGCGTCTAGGGAGAATCATACTTACAGTGCTGGTCTTATCCAAAACTTGAATTTGGCAAGTGATAAGATGGTATTTTTGAAACAGCACAAAAAGTTGGCTCAAGATATGGTGACCCCACTATGACTACAAGTGTTTGAAATCACACTTTCACATGCTTTGTTGCTAATAGGGCAATTCCATGGAAGCCCTCTCAAACCACTCCAATCTCTTTTCTTTTATCTCACTGCTTCAGTATACACACAAATGGGTCAAAACTCCTCTTTATGCTACCCTCATTGCAGCCTGATGAGTCCTTGAATATTGAACTGAGAAACCCATGCGATAGCCTCTTCTTTTCTTTCAGTCCATAACACCCTTTCTGGATTAGTGCTTCAGATATATATACATACACAGACGAGGCTATCGCATGCGACAAATATTATCTTTCCCTTTGAAAAAAAGCAATATGCTTCGGATTTCAGAATTGTATTCATCCAAGGTCTTGCATGTGGAGATGACGTATGTGTGGTGCAGCCAAGGATGACTTGCCGGCAAGTTCTCTTCATGTGTGTTTGTGTTTCTTAGTTAAGTGCAAGTGATTCATACATAAAAACAAACATTTATGTTGCGATATTTTTATCTATTTTCATTGTTGTTGTTGTTTTTTTCTGAAATTTGGATTTTTTTAACGAGAAATCAACTGCATTTATAATAGAGAGAATCGGCAAGTTGTCGTTGGCTACATGTCTATCTCATATTCACATGTTAGATCTATGATGATTGTACTAATTTCAATTACGGGAGATGTTTGGATGCTAAATACAATGTTCATGCCGAAGTGATGTTAAGACGGGTAAGTTCTGTATTTCTTCATACATAAGTTTACATTAATTAGTAAATAGAATTTTGGATTATTTGTATGCAAGATCCAGAGGCATTTAAAAAAGGCCTTCACTTTTCCATAATTTTTTTCCCCTTATGTAAAGCAAAACCCCAAATCCTTTTTGGTAGGTCCTATACACCTTAAAAGGAGAAAATAAAAACAAAAATGTAAGCATAGGGAACGCATGCACATTTTGTTGTATATTATTGCAGCAATGGTGATGGTACGTAGCGGTGGCAACAATGGGGGTAATTAGGCCACGGCACCAATGAATATGATGGCAACCCTAAATTCAGTGTGGAGGCCATGCTAAAGTGGAAACAAAAGTATTGGCTTGTGGTGGCAGAAGAGCAGAGAGATTGCTGATATGGTCTTCCAAATTTACTTGTATTTAGTTTTAAGCATCTATATGTGCAGTTGTCGTATCCAACAACATGAAAAACAAATTCATTGAGTAACTCTTGGGAAAATAAGAACTATCTTGCGTAATATTAGTTAGAAGTGAATGAAATAAATTTGGAATTTTTTTTTCTATTTTGTTTGACCATTTCTTCTATTTTTTCAATTGTATTGGATCCATTTTCTATTTTATTATGAGCAGTAACTTTGTAAAACTTTTTTTCTGTTTGATTCTAGCTCATTAGTTATCGATATTAGTTTTTAAATCACTATTATATTTTTTTTGTTTTTTTTGTCGTTGCTTCAACACAAATGGGCGGAAACATAGAAAAAAGCAACTAATTTGTTCCTCCCTTTTTCAATATTATTTCTCAAATGCAAGCACAGAGACGGAAGAGGAGCAAAAGAAACTAACCCAAGTATCAAATGAATAATTGTTTACTTCTTATTACACATTGTCTTTTGTTCAACGACTATCAATCATTCATTTTTTCATACTCCGAACAGTTGAATCTAACAAATCCTTGACCAAAAGATCACGAGAACTCATTGTATTTGTCCTTTTAGCTACCTAGCTGACGACTTTGCACTTATCTACCCTACAAAGTACAAACTCAACATTTACTCTTACCAGTAAACGATCATACATTGATTTCAGCTTTGATTAATTGATTGATGTCTGATGAGAAAGATGAAGGGCATTTAGAACCCCTTTATTCAACTACGACGGCAACATGGCGAGTTTAGGTTGGGGATTCGTTATGGTAGCTCCTTCTCAAATACCTGTTCGTCCCGTTTAATCTCTCTCAACACTCGTTTCGTTTCTTTTATATTAGTGATTTTTTTCAAACGTATTATAAGCAAAAAACAAGTGACAAAATTACAAAAATATAAAAAAAAATCACAATATCCGTATTTTAATATGATATGTATATATTAAAAAAATAAATATAAATGTATAAACGGGACGAGTTATTGCACATTATTTTTAAACCCGACTTGACCTCATTAATATTACCTTACACCCATTTTAATAGCGGGGAGAGGTAGGATCTAAGATATCCAGTTGTTTTGCCATTACTAATTACAACTGACATTGCGTTTTACGAACATTAAAGACATCAAGATGAGATGTTTAGTAAACTAATTTGACATTTAAAAATTCATTAATTGTAAATGCAACCTAGCTTGTAACTACATTTCTGTATCTCCCATTGCCCTTCCATCTGCATCTTTCAAATCAAATAATAAGAGAATTATAATACAAATTCTTCAACATGTATTTCAAGATACCCACAACCATACATGCTTTGGAAAAATCATTGAGATTCAGCCTCTGATGATGATCATCAATTTCCATCAGGGTCTCTCTCGCAAGCTGGACTTGAAATAAGTACCTATGCTAGCAATGCCACAAGTTCATCTATTGATTTCAGTGTCTTCTCATAGTATACATACGATTCGTATACTTTGGGCGTCGCTACATAATAATCAAACTGCATGGAAGAGAAAATGTAAAATTGTTAATTCGCAGTAATTAAACTGCGCGTTTATAAATCTCGACTTCCATTAATCATAATAAACAACTTAATATGTTATTAAAAACATTCAACAATCTCTAACCATCATGTACAATTCTCATTCATCGATCAATCCAATTTACTCCTAGTCAATAATAAGTTCAATTCTCTTCGTTGTATTGGACATCCTAAATTGTGTAATAAATATGATATTCATTGTATTCTTTAACACTTCAAAAATTAATAACAATCCACCCAAACAGTGTGACCCAATGCAGAGGTAAAGCTTCATATATTTCACCATCCTAGACCCTGCAATTAGGGGCGGAGCTAATGTAGGCTAAGGGAGGCCAGTTGCTCCCCCAAGTTTTTAAATATTGAATTTTTACCTATTATTTTAAAAAAGTTCCCAATTTGACCCCTCTAAAACTTATAAATCCCCTCAAAATTTCAAGGATGCAAATTTTATGTAGAATTTATGAATTGCATGTCAATTTGCCCCTCTAAAAATTTATAAATGACTCTCTTAAATGGTTATTTTGGATTAAAGACCCTATTATATATATATATATATATAAATTTATATACATTTATGAAAGGACAGTTGCCCTCCTTGCATGAATTTCTTGAGTCGGTTACTGGCGGTAGTGACAGAAGCTTTGTCACTATCCTATCTGTTTTGTAGATTATATTATGATATTGAAAAATAATTATTACGTTCTAAGATGAATTAATTTTGAAGAAGAAAGCATACCTCCATCATGTTATCAACCAACTCGTTGGCAGTCTTTATATAAGATTGCCGCCGGCTTTCCGGCACCATTGACATAGCATTCTTCATGTCCTGAGAAAGATAGGCTTGTTTTAGGCGAATGTAGAACAGGACATACCTCCAAGACATGGTCTCCAGCATGTCCCTAATGCTATGGAGTCCCTCAGCAGTCTGTCGAATCCTTGCCACCGCGTCTTCCGGCGACAACCCGGGCTCAAAGAAACGTTCCCTTAGAAATGAACGCGTACCCCAGCTCTCTGCCAGTGCCGGCGGGGCCGGGGTGGCATGTAGCCCGAGTGCTATGGAAGTGGCTAGGAATGTTGCGACAAATTTCCGCCGGTGGGTTCGGTTTTCTTCGCTGGAAAATATTGCTCGGATTACTGGGAGGGGCTTGTTTTGATGGTGGTGATTTTGTGGGGTGGTGATTTGGGCATTAAACAGAGTTGTGGGGTTAGTGAAGCTGCTCATGTTGGTGTTGCACATAGAGGACTAAGAGCTCAAATCCATGGGAAGAGCTTGTAAAATGGAGCAAATGCGGCTGTGGAGTTGTGGGCAGTTTTTTTTGTTTTGCTGACCAAGTTGCCCGTTTCTCCAAGGTGGACCGTTGCTTTTGGGGATATGGAATTCATTATCTTCTCTTGTTTTGATTTTTTTCTTTTTTTCTTTTTTTTCATCTTTATCTTATGTGCAAATACCATTTGGGTAAGAAATGTTGATGGTGGGTATTTTGAGCTTGAAGTTTGTTGGATCGAAAGCCCAATTCATTGAGAAAGTAAAACTTACACGGGGATAGTCCAACTTCAACTCTAACTGAGTGCAAAAGTTGACCGTAAACAATTTATCCTTCATGAATACTCTAATTTTGATGTGAATGTAGTTTTTTTGTATGAGAATTTTAATATGAATTTGTAAGCAACTTTTTTAAGAACTTTTTAATTTGACTTTTGACTTTTTAATATCAGAAGTCAAATCTAAAAGTTCATAAAAAAAAAAGAGTTACATCCAAATGAGGACAATGAATTCATGTGAACTTATCATCATATTTGTAGAATATTGGTTGTTTTGAATTCTTTCGAGTGACACAATGAATTGTTGTAAATTTACCATCATACTGATGTATTGTTGTACAATATGGGTTCTTCTTAATTATTTTGTGTGACAAATGGTTTGGGATGGGAACTAAAGTGGTTTAAAATTAAAGAAAATTAAGTACTGCAATATTGTGTTTTTTTTTTTTTTAATTTCCTAATCTCTGCTCACATCATGTTTGTATTAATCTTGCAATGAGGTTATTTTCTCTTCAATAAGTCAAACTTGTATGATCTAATACAGAAGTCAATTGCCATCCAAAATGGACTTGTAAGGATTTGACCTAATCATACTTCAAGCCCACATGAAACACAACATATAGGCAATCAAGGATCACGGACATTCACACAATTGTTTGGTGTACTGAACGCCACAATTTTTTTTTTCCTCAATATAAATGGATAACTCTATTGCCAACGCAATTTAGTTAATTTCACAGGATGCTGTAACTGTTTAATTTATTTATAGCTTGTACCTTGCCTTTGAATCTAACCAAAATTGCTCTAACAATAGCATCACCTACGTACATATGGATACAATGTTGTCATCGGTAACTCTTTTTTTATTTTTTATTTTCTGAAAAAGAATCTCTTACCGTATGGGTTGTAAGAATTTTTGTTGTCCTAAGTGACAACATACAAAGTGGTCACGTGTTAAAACAGTTCAACCCGAGTATTATTTTAATTCTTCAACCGTTAACTATAAATATATATATATATATATATATTTACTTTTGCTTCAATAGTTTTCACAAGTGACTATTTGAGATTATAGTTGTCAATTCTGTATCGGTTAATGTATCGTTTTTATTATAAATACGGTACATATCGGTACCGGTACGTTTCAGTCAACCGTTTCAGATTTGTCAATATAAATAACATATAATTATAAAAATTTGTATATTTATTTATAAAATTTAATGTTCATGAATAATATTACCAATGTCAAGTGTTATTGAGCATAAATATGCTTAAAAAATAAGACATTATTATTTATAAGAAGTATTATGTATAAAATAACGTTTTTCATGACTCTTATAACAAAACAAAAGTTAAAGGATATATTTTAATCGAAGATTTAAATTTTTTATTATATGCATAATAGTTAAAAACAAAAGGAAGTTAATATTATGGGAGTGTTTATTTTTTTATTTGGTAGTTTCTGGGGTATATATATATCTATCTATATTATATATTATAGCAGAATGATAGGCAGTCTTTGAAGCTAAAAGTCTTAATCCCTTTTTTTCTAAATTTTAATTTTTTAAAAACATAAAATCTAAGTGTCATATTATTATTGGTTCCTATTAATTAATTAATTAAGTATTCTAATCTTCATAAATGCTATTAAATTATAGTTATGGTAACATTTTTAAATTTTTTTTAATTATAATCTTTCTAAAGAATCTTTATTAATTATAAAGAGATTTTAAATTCCTAAAATAGAAAGAACATGTCACTAAATGCTTAGCATTTTGTTTATATACAATATATATTTGTCAAAATATCATTGATTCTTTCTCATCTTTCTTTATTCCTTCTTAAATTTATAAATTCTACATTGATAAAATCCATTGATAATTATGGTAAAATTTTCAAATTTATTTACTTGGAACCCTCCTACAAACTTTAAAATAAGAATAATTTTAAGTTAATCCAAAAACTCTCAATAATTGAATGATGTATACAGTATAAGTGGATCTATAATTTCTAAAGTCTATCGGTTGAGATCATAGTTTTTTAAATTCTATTTTAAAATTCAAACTATTACAGTTTCCTAAACTCACTCAAAATTTTTAAAATATACAAACCCATTGTTGTGCAATCTAAATCTATACTATCAATTAGTTGTTTGGTTTTTGAGTTCAAAAGTTCTAACCCAATTTTGTTTATAGAGTTTAAATTTATAAAATACATATATCATCTAATAATTGTTTTTTCATATAAATCTTTATCATTATTTTTTATGTGAATCCTAATTTAAATGTGGTATGTGTAACATCCTATTTACTTTCTTTTTTTTTCCTAAAATGTTTAATATCTTAGGTCAAGCATTTAATGAAAACCTAATTAATTTATGATAGGGTCAAAATGAATCAAGTACTTTAAATGTGGTACTTTAAAAACCTAATTAATTTTTTTTGCAGTACTTTAATTTACAGTAGCAAGTACTTTTAATTTTGGATAAAAAAAAGGTTATTTTGTAAGTTCGTGGCTTAAAATTATGCTCTCAAATCTTTATCATTAGTTTTTATGTGGCCCTTATTTTAAATGTGGTATGTGTAACACCCTATTTATTTTTTTTCCTAAATGCTTAATATCTTAAGTCGAGCATTTAACGAAAACCTAATTAATTTATGATAGAATCAAAATGAATCAATCTATTAGTAGATTTTTACATAAAATATTTTTAAATTCAACCTTATTAAATATTTGTATTAATATTTTATTTTGCAAAAAATAAGTTGATCACCGTAGTTTTTGTCCATTACTAATTCTTTTTTTTAAAGCACTTTAATTTACAATAGCAAATAATTTTAATTTTAGATTAAAAATGTTATTTTTTAAAGTTGTTGCTTAACATTATGCTTTTAATTATATGCTTTTAATTTAATAAAATTAAAAATTAAACATAAATAAAAATATACATTCAAAATATTAAATATAAAATATAGATAACACATTTGTTTTTACTAAAGTTTTTATTATATTCATAAATAATAAACAAGATATTAAAGAGAGAGGTGGGAGAGAAGGAACCGGTCCTGCATTGAAAGGGGTCTGCATTTAATGCAAAAGAGCTGTAAAAAAGAAGGCTAACGTGAGTTGTGAAAAGGATAGGACTGAGAGGATAAATCTCACAGGTAAACAATACGTTAAAAAGGTCAGACGGTACATAGCGGAACACCAGAACAACCGAGACAACCGGAATTTTCGCCGGGACGGAACTCGACCTATGTTGTGCCGGTTTGGTACTAAAACGGTAGATACCGGCCGGCATTTAATAACTATGCTTGAGATTCGAGATGCGGCCGGCATAAAATTAAAAAAAAAATAGAAAAAAGATTCCTTGCAGCCCAATATCTATAATTTCCAAAACATCAGAAGTAGTTTTTGCCTCTTTTGTGATGGGTGGGTGACCGCCCAATCAAATTACAAGTTGACTCAATTATTATCTAAGATTCTAATCCCAGCACACCACTGAACTGTTAGTCTGTTGCGTCACCCACCATCCGTGGACCCGAAAACTCTGTTTCATGGTCCCTGTTTTTCAAGACTCTGTTCTCCTATTTCATCAGCTCAATTGTGTATGTATATGTATATATCATCTTCTATACATAGCACACACAAACCCAACAATTTTGTCGAGAAAATCTATAAGAAAATCTATTTTTTTCTCTGGTAAATCATTCAATCTTCCATCAAATCGCTCAATGGGGAAGATGGGGTTGTTTGATCTTGAGAGGCATTTTGCGTTTTACGGCGCTTACCATAGCAACCCGACTAACATAGCCATACACATGTTGTTTGTTTGGCCGATCTTCTTCACAGCTCTTCTTATTTTATACTTCACACCGTCTCTGTTTGGCTTCGCGCACATCGAGTTTTCTTTGTTCGGCAAGGATCTTATTCTGAGTTTGAATATTGGGTTCTTGATCACTTTGATCTACGCCGTGTTTTATGTCTGTTTGGATGTGAAAGCTGGTTCTTTAGCTGCCTTCCTCTGTTTCATTTGTTGGGTTGCCAGTAGTTACCTTGGGAGCCAACTTGGGTTTTCACTGGCTTGGAAGGTGAGAATTTTGGGGCTCTTTTTCATTTGTGGTACACAAAACTTGGATTTGGGTTTTGTTTTGTTTTGTGTTTTTGGGTCTTGAATTGAATTTTAGTCTGCTACTGAATCATGAATTGGTTGTGTTTAGTTTGATTGGTCAACCATTACTGATTAGTTTTGGATTGAATTAGTCCATGTATTCACATTTGAGTAAGTCTTTTATGTGTATTTCCAACTACATTTCTGAAATAAGTACATATTAAAGTTTACTTGGAAGATGATCTTATCTGTATTTTAGGTTGACTTATGGTCACATCTGCATCTTAAGCTTCTAACTAATATGCTTAAATGCTAAGAACATTGGATGGTTCAATTGAGGTGGGAAGTCTATGCACTGTCCTTTCAGAAAAGATAAGTGAATTTTGCAGAAACCATTGGGAGTTGCATATGTTCCACTTCTGATCAGAAGGAATTCTATTGATCAATCTTTCCATGTAATTATCATAACAACTTGGTCTTGAGTTTATTTTTGTTCACTTGAATCACAACAATTTGTTGTATGCTTTTGTCTCATTACCACTAAGTATCATGTACAAGAATTTGTTGTGAAATGAATGTTTCCAGCTCTTGGCAAGCAGAAATTTTAACATCTGACTCAATGTCAGTAGCCACTTTAGCTGATGTTTCTGCTTTTGGTCCTTAATTTCATTGGCCATTGTGTTGTCTTTCTTCCCATGTAGTCTTTCCCCTAGTCCCCTATAAACCATATCAGGGGATTCTCTAACTTACATTTCCCATGCACTAAACACTGCTAACACCAATTACTAAACCACGGAGATGCATTCTAAAGGATGTTTATTAACATTTTGTTTTGATATTGACTAGCAAAAAGCCAACCTAAAGAAGTTTTTTGAATTGGATGCCATAATTTCATTGGACATGTAACTACAGACTGCATTAGCACCTATCATCTGCTGCGCGTGTTAAGGTTCAATGGGGCTGTTGCTTAGAACTATCTGCCGTCTTTCTTTTTGTTTCTTTTTCTCTACTTGATGAGGTGAACTATGACACATGAAGGTTCATCTTGTATCATTTTTCTACAACCATTTCAGGTTGTGCTGGTGGCTCAGCTTGTATGTTGGACAGCGCAATTCATTGGTCATGGCGTATTTGAGGTAACTAGTTCTGCCACTTGCAACTAGATAATATCTTTCAATTGTGCTCATACACCTATAATTAGAAATATTATGCAGAAACGTGCACCAGCTCTTCTGGACAATATCTCTCAAGCCTTTCTGATGGCTCCCTTCTTTGTTCTGTTGGAGGTAGTTACCGCATAATTTTTGTCAGTCTTTAGAGTTTTTTAAATCCTTGACAACTAAATATGAGTATATTTCTACTGTTGGTAATGCAGGCTCTTCAAAACTTTTTTGGTTATGAACCATATCCAGGGTTCCATGTTGCAGTTCAAGCAAAGATAGAAGCTGAAACTAATGAATGGCAAGATAAGAAGCAGAAACTAATTTCTTAAGTTTGTGCTGGCATTTGTGTTGTATTGATGATCAGTATTCTACGATTGTGGACCAAAAAAATTTAATTATAAGCCTTTTTGTATTATACACATTCTGATTTAGGAGCTCAAATTTCCATGGAATCCATCACAGCTGGGAAAGCCATGTCATGACTTTCCAGTAACACAAACATCTTCCAGTTTGGCAGCATAAATTACTCTTTTTTAATCCCCCTAACCCTTTCCTTTCCCCTTCTCCTGTTATGGATTTGGTGATAGAATTGAAGGGATGCATAAATTGCTGGCTATTTGTTCAACAGTTATGTCATCAATCACCTTCCTTCTAACATTAGCCAACTTATTGAGTGTCCTATTATGTTCAACTCCCAATAACATTCTTTTACTTCTCCATTCACTGTCATTGTGAATCAGATTGTTATCTAGCTCTTTATTTCCACAGAGACCAGAATGAGTTTTTTGCCATTTGCCAGTAACAGTTTGCTGAAGGTTCAAGTGAAAGAGCAAGGTATGTTTTCTAGTTCTCATGCAGTTTGATACCTGATTATTTACCTGGTTAAGAGAGCTTGCAATCATCCGTATTAATCCTCACTAGTCATTCAACTAATATTAGTCGCTTCTTGTTGAGTTAGGATTCGATTGTGAGCTTATTTTTTGCATTTACAAGCTTAATACGGATCAAGATAACATCTCTGAATATTGTACCATACAGATAATGGTATTTTTGTTATAGCTACAGGCATCAAAAACATTATGAGCCTCTTGATAATTCTTAGAAACGCCTGCCAACAGTAACCTTCAACCCTTGCGCCATTGATAGGATTGTCATCATCCTGTACTTCACTGGATGCCCTGGCACCAAAGTGAACTTGAAAAACCTGCACAATATAGCCAGTGCCATCTTCATTTGCAGATACGCCGAGTCCTTCCCAAGGCATATCCTTGGCCCAGCCTGCATATCAGAAAACAAAACTTTCATTCATTCACTGACCACGATAACAATACAATTTGGAGTTCAAAACTACTATACAGTTCTCTAACTTCTCTTCATGGTTCTTTTCATGAATGTATTTGAGTCATATAGTAGCCCCAGTTTGAATCTGAATCTTTTAAAACTACCTGGAATGCAGTGAACTTGAATGGAGATGCATTCTGGAAGTATCCCTCTTTCAGCCATCTCTCAGGCTTAAATGAAGCTGCATCAGGACCCCAGTTGTACTCCATTCTGCCCATTGAGTAAGGTACATAAGTCACCATCCCCCCTGCCTTTACTTTCGTTCCATCCGGTAAAACATCATCCTCCAAGATGCCCTTCGGATCCTACAACAATAATAACCAAAGATGAATTATCCCAAAAAAATTTTAAAAATTTTATTCTCCCGGAGGAATGTTTGATCTTCTGGCCTGTGCTGAACTGAGATATCACATACCTGAGGGACAGCAGGGTACAATCGGAGTGTCTCTGTGATCACTGCATGCAGGTAATATAATCTTCCCAATGAATCATATGTCAAGAGTTCACCAAATTGTGCTGTTCTTTGATTGAATGATTCAGGATCCTCTGTATCATACTGAAGCAATGAGACTTTTTCTTCTTTTGCCCGTTCTTCCTCAAAAGTTTTGAGCTCTGAGTATAGCTTCTCTGCTACATGTCCATGGTTCGCTATCATGTATAAAGCCCAGGAGAGAGTCGTGGCTGTCGTGTCTCGGCCGGCTATGACAAAGTTCAGGACAACATCTCTAAGGCTTTTCTCAGTTATGTTGTTTTCTGGGTCCTTGCCAAGCTCAATAAATCTTGACAATATGTCATGCTTCACCTGATCATTTCCATTTAGAAACAAGTTATTTTCTGAACTATAACTCTAGTGAGTAAGTCTATGGCATGTTACCTTGTCATTTTTACATGTCTCTCCATGTGCTTCTATCTCTGCCTTCCTCCTCCGAATAACAGAGTAGGTGAACTCATCGATGGTTTTTATGCTCTGTTCAAGTTCTGCTTCTGATCCCACATTAAGAAATTTCTTTATCTTCCATAGCGGGTCAATAAACCGAAGGGTTACAATTATGTTTGCAGTATCGAATGCCCTAGCAAAGCAATTTTCCGGTAGATGAGAAGCCAATGTTCCAATTTCTACGCCAAATCCCACCTTACATATGGAGTCCAAAGTCATCCTCATGAACAATTCCTACAGAGTAGAAACCGCATTATCAGGATAAGGAGTCGTACGTTGATCCATTAGAACCGAGTAACTATCACCAATCCTTTCAAAAAATGACCAGGGATTAGGGTTTTGTGAGTAAAAATTACCTGCATGTCTACTTCTTGGCTGTTGAGAGATGCTTGATTCAGAATAGCAGACAGCTTAAGACTATACTCTCTAAAAACCACAGTACTGAAATCCCTTAAGTTCTTGGATGCAAACTCAAAGCTTGCAGTCTTCCTCTGTTTTCTCCAGAGCTCTCCATCCACATTGAAAATGCCATCTCCAAGCAGCACCTCCATGTATGAATGATACACTTCACCCTTCAAACAGAATAACAAGCTGAGAATTATACCATTAAGGCTGTGTTTGGAGTCACCCAAAAACAAAATACATAATTATTGATGGGTTTTAAAATGAATTGTTAATCTATTTTCACCTTTGGGTAATTAGCAAAGTTGGTTTTGAGGACATGTTCTACATTTGCAGGATCAGAAATGTAAGTATAAGTCGTGAATGGCATCGGAACCGCTACTGTTTTTGAGTCGGAGAGGTACTTGAGAAGCCAGTCATGCATCCGATCATAGTTCATGAACTGTTCGATTGCTGCGCCTACGAGCGGCCATGTGTTCGGGCCTTTTGTGTTTCTTTGCGCCCATCTGTGGATTAACATCCATGACAGTAACATGCAGGCTAGCATCACCAGCATTCCCATGTTGTATCCTTCTGCTGGAGGAATAGACACAAGGTCCCTCTCCTGTTCCATTCTGAGAGGAGAAAGGAAGAAAACACACAAGTAAATGCAATGTGTATTAGTTGAAATGGCTTAGAGGGCATTGTTCCTTATAAAGAGTATGATATGGTGAAGAAAAAGAAGTAGGGGTTGGAAATTGAAGTGTGGGTGGCTAATGAACTAGCTATATAAACTGTCAACATTCTTTGTATGCATAGACAAAAAATGGTTTCATGCCTTTGGCATCTCTAACCTAATTTCAACTTTATCAAGTAGGTGGTCCAAAAAATCACAGGGTGGCCCACTGGTTGGTTGGTTGTTTGATGCTAAAAGTGGCCATGGACCTAATGGCCCACTAGATCCGCTCATCATTTATAGGGTTTAGTAAATTTTTTATTTTTGATTATATTAATAGACAGGCTTGAAAATTTTGTTTGAAGCCCTGCTCTGCCCGATATATATTTATATATTTTAACATATATATATATATATGTAATTAGATTTTATGTTACAGAAATATTTTTTTAGAGAAAAAAAGTATTTGTCAAAAAAATTTGGATTAAATGGACAGGCTGGGTTAGGCTTGGGAATGTAACTTTTTAATTGGAAGGATTTGAAATTTAATTTTAGACCTAATAGAAATTATTTCAACCATAGGCTCGTACAACAATGTCCACCCTTAACTGATACTCATGATAAGTATAAAGTTTGAAGTTCGATTCTTTCTCACGTCTCCTATGGCAAGTCATCACTTTTGTAATATATGAAGTTTACATAATTCGCAAGCATATTGTTCTTGCAAGATTTCAAGAATGTAGTCGGTTAAATTTCTTTACACTTTATGGCAAAAAATTAAATAAGTAGGTGGTCCAAAGACTTGAGGCAAGGGTGCTTTATTGGAAATTCAACAAATGTGTTTGACGTATTCTTTTTTATTTTAAATATATGCTACTGCATGTGGGCATGCAACAATCTTGAAACTGCAATTAAAGTGTGGAAGAAACCTAGATTACTCAATTCATAGTCAAATAGCAGCTCAAGCTTATCCCAAAGAACATCACCTAATTAGTGCGGTTTACGGCGATTACTTAACTGATTATTTGACTAATAAATTACTGGAATGTCAATTTCAAGAACAAGGATCTTCTAGACCATGCATGTACCTAATCCATCAGTGTAATGGCTACCTCTATTAGCCCACAAGGTCTTTTGAGCATGAACCATTTATTATTAGTTATTAACCGAAAGCTAACTAATAGCAGAAAAGCCTGTGCTGAAAAATTCTCCTTCCTTCTCTTATTTTTTTTCACATCAAAATAGATATTTTATCACATAATCCAAATACATCATTTGTACATAAATAAACAAATAAATACAACATATCTGATAATAGCATGTGTCACCTTGAGAGGACTTAAACTCGTAACCTCAAGAATAGATATATCTAAGTTGGACCAATCAGATGCCATGGGTAGGAGCTAGAAAATCGGTCAAATTGCAAAAACTGGTAAAGCTATACCATCTGAATAATGAACATGTCACAAATTTAAGGTTTAATCGGATTTGAATCCACATCCAATCCACCACAGTAATTTTTTGCTTTGTTTTTGCATGGTCAATAATATGAATAATCTTTTGTTATTCACAACTTACAAAGGGGGCTTTGTATCACATCCATTGAAGACTGATCAGCCAATACCACCATAACTTCCATGGATGAACTTAAATTTTCATTGTCCAAATCAAATGGTGTTTCTACTTTCTTTGTTCTTGCCCATTTCAAGAGTCATGTAAAACATTTGTGTTTTATTGAATGAAAAATTTTACAATTTTCAAGCCTAACAAATAATTAACCAAATCTAACCAGTTTTTCCAATGCCCAAAGCTAATGGAATATCACTGGAATTGAAACACTGGGTTCACAAAAATTGGCTGGTTTACTGCACTGCCATGGTTAGCTTGGAACTTCAGTGAATCCATGTAATTGTATGGCGACTCGCCAGAGGGAATTTTCTCGATCCCCCCGGAGCCGTTTCCGGCATTGCCCATTGTGTTTTGGAAATCAAAGTTTGAGTTGTTGTATGAATTGTCACTCAATAGTTGAGAAAGTGAGCCCAAGCAATCCAATTCCCATAGATGAGGAAGTGAGAAAGTCCTTGGAAATTTCAGCGTTTGAGAGTCACTAGCATCATTGGTATCCACTGTTTGGGTACCTGGATCCTCAGTTTGTTGCTCCAAAGCTAGTCTTCCTACAATTTTCTTCTTGTAGATCCTACACAGGACCCAATCATCCAACTGAAAATACACAAACACAAACATGAGTCAAATCACCAAACAAAAAAAGAAATTAAACTTCATTCTAAAGTAGATAAAATGGGTAATTACACTTTTTCGATTTGAACAAAAATTATATGATCTCATGTAATTGAAAAATAAATACAGAACTACTCCGTGATTTGAATTTTACTGTAGAATGAATAAAATCGTAAGAATTAACGGTAACTCTATCACAAAATTTTTTATCATTTTATCTATCTAAATGAACATCAAAATTTTGATTTTGACTATTCATCCAAGAGCATGTTTGTTATTTTATTAAACCTTTCACGGTTCCATCTATTTTGTATAAGAAGGTCATTTAATTTTCGACACGGTTCAACCTATTTTGCATAAGAAGGTCATTTGATTTTTATCCAAATGATGGTGGAGTAAGTGTAATTATCCTAGATAAAAAAGCTTACCCTCATAGACCCATTTTGCTTGTTAATTTGTCTTCTTGAATCACTCAACCTATACTCATGCATAATCCAATCTGTCTTGATGCCCTTTGGTGGCTTACCCTTGTAAAACACAAGAGCTTTCTTGACACCCACATACTTAGATCCACTGTAAATGGCCTTGTCTGTCCCTGTGGCCTTCCAATAACCAGACACAGCTGCTCTATTGGGTCGGACCCCGTTCGGGTACTTCCGGTCGCGAGGCGTAAAGAAGTACCATTCATTTTCTCCAAATTCTGCTTTCTCTGCACCCCATATATAAGTTAGAAGATTACTACAAGTTCATTGTAAGCAAGCTATATCGATAGCATAAATATGAATGTATATATATAACTAACCAGGTAAGTCCCAAGGATCAAATTTGTAGATATCGACTTCTGGGATGATTGATACCGGGCAAGGCCTCGACGTGGCCTGGTTTCGGAGGTAACACATGATTAGTTCTTCATCAGTTGGGTGGAACCTGAAGCCAGGAGGGAGGTTTGAGCTGTTCTTTCCTGCCATTGTTTGTGTTTATATATGTTTATGTATATATATATCACAGGTGATCACAAGCAGAGGATGACAATATGGGTTCCAAGAATTGAGTTGTTCCAAATCTTGGATTGGATGGGGAGCGAGGCAGGCTTAAGAGGAAAAGAGATGGGAGGGTGTTTGAAATGTTTGCAAGGAGAGGGCTAGCCTTTTTATTTGTGAGGTTCCTGTCCTTTTTTGTGTGATTACATCACGTTGCTTGGCTGTTTTCATGACTTTTGGCATACCTCGTATCAGCATATTGCATGCCATAGTTGCGGGAGTGGGTAAAATGCTTTACTTCCTAAGATAGACAACAAGGTCCACATGTTTTTTTTTTTTTAATTTTTAATTTTTTTTTAATCTTCTTCTCTTTGTTTCATAGGAGTACTTACGAAAATGTTCACATTAGGATTTTGAATGCCAAAATTTACCACTCAGCCCAAAACTCTTACACCAAATATTTTTTCTCGGTTGAAAAAAAACATTTAAGGCTGTTTGCCCAAAATTTCTTTACTCAACAAAGACACTTATTATCATAACAATTATCGAATTATCTCCTCTTTTTTTTTTCCCAGCATTTCACGTATTTATAGGTCTTCTTCTCTAGTTGCCAAGCTTTGTTAATAGTCATTGGGCAGTTACTAACCCTCCTCTCTTCTTAATCTTCAACCACCTCTTCTTTTTTTAATTCAATTTTCAGATTGTATTTCACACCCTCGAAACATTCATAGCTTGGTGTGTGTCCCTCTTCACTTGTCTTATAATTTCAATACATGATTTTTTTGACTCCAAGTGCCATGTGTCATGCTCCCAACATCTCACCTTAGCCAGCTAAATGTGGTGCAAACACCTACTTATGAGCTAAGTGAGAGATTTGAATGAATCTTTAAGATAGTCCGAGTAAATTCAATTCAGAAAGTCATTCAACTTGCTTATAAGGTAACCACCTAGCGAGCAATCTTGGTCTAAAAGCAATAAGAAGCAAACAAAAAAAATAAATATTGAGTTGAATTTGGTTGTTTGCTCAAACTCTTTAAGAAGACTCCAATTACGCAATGTTTTTATTTTTTATTTTACTTTCACTCAATCACATATTTTATTTTAATACCCACTTTAATTAAAATATTTTTTCCCCTTCTTAATCCAAATAACAAACAGTTCTTAATTTGAGAATGTCCTTTTTCTCCCAAAAAAAAAAATGTTTTATAACATATTTGAGTTTATCTTTAACAAACTTAATAAACGTATCTAAGGTGTGATTAAAAAATGGAGTCAATGGCGTGAGGAGAGTAGATTGCTTTTCCCTACTCGAGCAAGTACGACGGTTTCTTATCAACCTATTTCCATGCGAATGAGTAGCTATCAATTCCCCATTGGTAACTCGACACGTGTCTTGCACCTAAAATAGGATAAGCATGGCCAAAGTGGAAAAAAATGTGGGTCAGTTTTATACCTGTGGGTTCTTATCCAGCCACGTCGCCACTTTTTTTGGGTCCTTATTGGGACCGGATTAGGCTGATTACCGATTCGCCCTTTGAATTATGAAGTCTGAAAGTGAACCTATTTTTTTAATCCCAGTTCTAATGTGGCACGTGTTTGGGGGTTGGTATTTGGATTAAGATCAAAAGCTCACACCACGCGTGGCGTGGTTGAATTGTGCACTATCTGGTTGTGGGAAGAATTTTTCTGTAAATATATAATTTAAAAAAAAAAGTCTATTGAACTTGTATCTCCATAGTTTAAAACTAATGTCTTAATTTAATACAATATTAAAATTTTATATAATGGACTATAAGACTTATTCATTTTATTTTTGTACATCTAAATTTTTAACCCCACTAAATTCAAAAGATTGTGAGTTTTATTAAGCACCATTCAAAACTTTAAAAAATTAATAATTTGTAGACTTTTAATTTGCACCCATCTAAACAGTAGGCTTACATCTCAAACACACAAAACAATAAATAAAAGTATATTTTTCTCAAACTGAATAGAACTTAATTTTATTTTTCATGTAAAATTTTTTTTATTGCTTTAATTTAGAAACATATACAAAGCATATTTAAAATATCATCATTGTATAGCATAAAGTTTATACGGTTCATATAAACTTGAAGGAGTAGTTTACTGAAGATTTGGGCATCTTGAAACCAAAAAAAAAAAAAATTTTGACACCTTCGAAACAAATTTCTACCTCCACCCCTATTAGTGGGCTACTTTTTTGGCTAGGCGTGTATAATATGATTTTATGAGTATGTTCGAGACTCACCTAACTTAAAAAACTAATTCTATTGTGAGAACAGAAACCAGAGTACTCGAAACTCTAACGACTAAAGAGGATTTGAATAATTTTTCTTATCCATAATCTACTGATTTGGTAAACGAAAGGTGTGAAACGTGTTTCAATTTTCAACTTCGAAACATTGGAACCGTGCGGGCGTGGCCAATCATGTAGTTGTTAAACCTGATAGATGACCAAAGGGCTTTGATTGATACTTCTACACACCAAAATTTTAGGATTGGATTATGTTTTCACACAAAAATCAAAATCTTTCTAAATTAAGCCATGCAAAAGGAGGCTGTTGACAATTGTAACTTCACTTCACAACTTCACATTTAACATGGACCCCCAAAGCTTCAGTTGTAGTCTTAGAAGTTTATTTAAGGGGTAAACACACTTTATTCATGTGATTTGAACAAAAATGAGATAAATTTTATAGTTTAAAAGTGAACATATAATCTTTGTGATTTGAACTTTATTATAAAATGGATAAAAAAAATCATTAGATTTAACGGTGATTTTGTAAAAAAAAAGTATTTTCATCATTTTGTCAATTTATTTCTCATATGAGTATTTTTGTCATTTTACCATATCTGTCATGATTCTATTCATTTTACAGATAAGTCTAAATCACAGAAAAGTTATGTATTCACTTTCAAACAACAAAGAATTATTTGATTTTCGCTCAAATCATAAGGTGATATAGTGTAATTATTCCTTTATTTAATTATCGATTTGACCACCATTGAAATACATCTTTCCTTCTTGCTTTTTTTTTGGTTATAACGAGTCTAGGTCTTCGGCTGATTACTCTATTGAGTTTATACAAAATTATTATTCACATAAAATATATAAACTTAATATTGTACATAAATAATGTATGACTACAAGAAGGTATAAAAAAGAATCGAACTTACGCAAACGCTGCGGCACCTTAATGATTATACATCTTTCCTATTATGCTTACCTTATTAGCCAAATGGCAAGTCAATTAGAGATAAAAAAAAATTTATCTCATCTATATGTTAATATTTTTAACATAATATAACTATAATTTGGTGGTCTTATAGATGAGAGACTTATGATCGCGGACTTGAAATTTGACATGCACAATTGTTGTCGATTTTGTGAAATACAAATTTAACAAAAGGCTATGGAATTGTTTTTTTTTTTTTAAATTTCAACCAATCACTTTGTTAATAGTCATTGGGCGGTTACTGACGCTCCTCTCTTCTTAATCTTCAACCACCTTTTTTTTTTTAAATTCAATTTTCAGATCGTATTTCACACCCTCAAAACTTTCATAGCTTGGTGTGTGTCCCTCTTCCTTTGTCTTATAATTTCAATACATGGTTTTCTGACTTCAGGTGCCATGTGTCATGCTCCCAACATCTCACCTTAGCCAGCTAAATATGGTGCAAACCTACTTATGAGCCAAGTGAGAGATTTGAATGAATCTTTAAGGTAATCCAAATAAATTTAACTCAGAAAGTTATTCAACTTGCTTATAAGGTAACCATCGAGTTTTCTTAATAGTCATTGGCAGTTACTGACCCTTCTCTCTTCTTAATCTTTAACCACCTTTTTTTTTTTTTGTTTAATTCAACTTGCTTTTAGTTTACACTCATTCAAGCAATAGGCTTACCTCTTAAATACTCAAAACAATAAATAAAAATATATTTTTCTGAGACTGAATAGAATTTAGTTTTATTTTTTATGTAAATTTTTTTTTATTACTTTGATATAAAAATATGTGCAAAGAATATTTAAAATATAATCATTGTATAATATAAAGTTTACATGATTCATCTAAAACTTGGAGGTAAGCCTGTTGCTTATGATTTAAGTGAAAGTCAGATAATTTTTGTGGTTTGAAAATGAACACATAACTTTCTTGTAATTTAGACTTATCTGTAAAATGAATGAAATCGTAACAGATTTGATGAAACGACAAAAATACCCAAGTGAAAAATGAAATGACAAAATGATGAAAATATATTTTTTAACAGAATCACCGTTAAATAAACTTCAAGACTACAACTGAAGCTTTGGGGGTCCATGTTAAATGTGAAGTTGTGAACTGGAGTTACAATTGTTAATTTAGAAAGATTTTGATTTTTGTGTGAAAGCATAATCCAATCCTAAAATTTTGGTGTGCAGAAGTATCAGTCAAAGCCCTTTGGTCATCAATCAGGTTTAACAACTATATGATTGGCCACGCCCTCACGGTTCCAATGTCTCAAAGTTGAAAATTGAAACACGTTTCACACCTTTCGTTTACCAAATCAGTAGATTATGGATAAGAAAAAATTATTCAAATCCTCTTGAGTCGTTGGAGTTTCGATTACTCTGGTTTCTGTTCTCACATTACAATGAGTTTTTTAAATTAGGTGAGTTCTGAACACACTCATGAAATCATATTAAGATTTGCTTAGCAAGGAAAACGGCCCACTAACAAAGGCAGAGCAAAGAATTTGTTTTGAAGTACCAATTTTTTATTTTTATTTTTTAAGTTGCTTAGGTATCCAGTTGACTACTTCTCTAAGTTTTAAATGAATCATGTAAACTTTATGTTATGCAATGATTATATTTTAAATATTTTCTGCTCATATTTCTATATTAAAACAATAAAAAAAATTTACATGAAAAATAAAATCAAGTTCTATTTAGTCTCAGAAAAATATACTTTTATTTATTGTTTTATGTATTTAAGAGGTAAGCTTACTGCTTGGATGAGTGCAAATTAAAGCCAAGTTGAATTAAAACAAAAAAAAGGTGGCCAAAGATTAAGAAGAGAGGAGGGTTAGTAACTGCCCAATGACTATTAACAAAGAAAAATGTCACTCTTTCATAATTTTTGTACAAAATTCTATATCAGAATGATGTGACGATGACAGTTTTATAATAAATAAACATCTTGGTGGGTTCTTTATTTTAAAGTGATAGGCCCACAACTTAGCCACATCATTCTGGTAATAAATTCTGTGTGAATTTTCTGATTGTATAGCATTACCCATTAACAAAAGGCTATGAAATTGTTGTTTTTTTTTTTTTGAATTTTAACCAATCACTTTGAAAATGAAAAGTCAAGTGTATCTATATACTCACACACACCCAAGTCCGATGTGGGATGAGCCCTCAACCCAACACAAACGTCGAATGCGGATATGGCCCAAGTCTGAACCCCCCAATGAGAGCCCACTAATGCCTTTGTTACTAATTCTCGAGGTACTTAATATAGGATGCCACCTCAGTGTACTCCTTATAAGAGATTGACAAGCAAAACAAGTAAAGATTTCATTTGGGCTGAGACTCAACTAGCGCTTGCCATTGGTCGGATCGGCCCAGTATGGGCTGGGCCTACATTATAAATAATTTTTATGAGGTGTAGAATTAAATTTCAAATTCGTTTAAATTAAAAATTACATTTCTAAGCCTGCTTATTTAACTTTAAAAAATTTAATAAATAATTTTTTTAGGACTTGGCTGATGAGTATTGATATAACACCATTAACCATGTGAAGAGAATCCGATTCAAAGATAGCCTTAGGGCATGTTTGTTTGAGAGATAAAAATAGAGAATTGAATTAGTTATCCTGTGAATCTCACAAAACTCATGTCTGGTAAAGAAAAAAATTGTATGAGATTAGTCATCTCTCCAGACTATTAATCGTCCATAATGGGAGAATAAGTAATAACATGGGGAGGTGATATTGCTTCTCTTCTCTTGGGATAAACTCTAAAATGACATTTTTACCCTTCTTCTATTATTATAATAAGTTAATATAATATTAAATAGCTATATTATAATTTAAAATTAATTTTTTTATTTTTAATGTGATATTTTGATGAAATAATATTTTTTATCCCTATCATAATCTCATCCTAACCAAATGTAGTATAAGTAATCCTCTATCACATCAGATATTACTTATCACTCATTATTATTTTTTTAATATCACAATATTACTTATCTTTTATTTTCATATCTCTCAACTAAACATGTTCTTAGAGATGTCCAGTAAATGAGCTATCCAGCAAGCTTTTCTGAGGGCCAAAAATTCTGCAACCATTGCTGAATCTCACATGCAAATATAGAATCTGTCCCACCAAGCATTGTAGTTTTCTCATCTCTGACCTCAATGGATGAATAGCTCCTATATTCTGAGGCATGGAAACCAAAGTCGATGTTTTTTTTTGCCCTTTTTGGGTCTTGAAAGTCAATGTTTATGCTGACAAAAGCTTGAAGCAAAGTCTTATACATAAGCAGAAGCCCAGCCTATTCCCATTAATTGGGTTTGAGGCCTATAAGGATGGCTCAGTGCTAGCCCAACCCAAAGATTCCCCATACCTACTTTAACAACCTAAATTGAAAGCTTATGTAGGATTGGGGAATGGGCACTAGGGACAAGGTCAAGCATGAATGCATGGGTTGGACTGGCTGGGTTGTCTATATAATAATTTGGGGCCCCCCTAGCCATTTTTCTTTCTAGGAGCATGGCCCAACATTTCCCTATTCTAATGGTTTCTTAGCTCAACTCATTTGTGTATCTTTTTTCTTATTTCATTTTTTCTTAACTTTCCTTTGCAACTCAGATTTTTAGTAAAAAAATATATAAAAAAATTAAATAAAAATATTTTTTATTTTGTTCACTTTTCGTTTATATTTTTTTCTCACTAAAAATTCAAGTTCCAAACAGAGCTTAAGAAGAATGAGTAAGTAAATACTGTATAGTCTCTTGTATATTCTTGGTCTTAACGTTTGCACAAACATTGATTTAAATTTTAAATTGCTTCTCAAAACAATTTTGTCAAGATCTTTCTATTTGGTGGTGGGGTAAAGGTATAATGGTTTGCTTAATTGTTACAAGGCATAACATAGAAAAGGTCATTCAGCAAAACAAAAAAAAAAAAAAAAAAAGAAAAGGCCAATCTCAGCATTAGACCATCAATACTTCCGCTTTCCGTTTCAACGTGTTGTGTGAGTTTAACTCTAAAATAAAAATAAAAATAATTAGACAATCCAAGCATGCATGGATGGGTTGGACTGGCTGGGTTGTCTATATAATAATTTGGGGCCCCCCTAGCCATTTTTCTTTTTAGGAGCATAGCCCAACATTTCTCTATTCTAATGGTTTCTTAGCTCAACTCATTTGTGTCTATCCTTTTTTTTTTTTTTTTTTTTCCTAACGTTTTGTTTGGGATCCAATTTTTTAATAAAAAAAGTAAGAAAAAAGAAAAATATAAAGAAAAAGTAAATAAAAATATTTTTTTATTCTTTTTTACTTTTTCTTCATATTTTTTTTTCTCACAAAAAAATCAAATTCTAAGCAGAGCCTAAGGGGAATGAGTAAGTAGATACTATATAGTTTCTACTAGATGGTTCTTGGTCTTAAGGTTTGCACAAACATTGATTTAAATTTTAAATTGCTTCTCAAAACAATTTTGTGAATATCTTTCTTTTTGGTGGTGGGGTAAAGGTATAATGGTTTGCTTAATTGTTACAAGGCATAACATAGAAAAGGTGATTCAGCAAAACAAAAAAAAAGAAAAAGAAAAGGCCAACCTCAACATTAGACCATCAATACCTTCGCTTCCCGTTTTAACGGGTTGTGTGGAGTTTGATTCTTACAAAAATAAATAAATAAATAAATAAATAAACAATTAATACCAAGAATCTGCGATATGCTAATCCTTTTAGTTTGTTGTGCACCTTTGCAAATGAGAGTCATATATATGCTAACCTCTTTGCATTGTACGAGTTGAGCACCATGGGTTAGAAATACAGCAAAACTGCACATGTCTAACCTTCTCCTGATTGCACAGTGACGAAACCCCCTTACACTAGGCCACCCTTTTCAACTTTAGTTTCCAAGTTTAAGCTTTTACTTGTTTAATTAAATATATTAACCCATTCTAGTCACCCTCTGTTGATGTTTGGCATGAGAAAGCACTTCTATTTATTTTTTATTGAACTCTGCATATTTGAATTGCTATAGGCTACTTGTGAAACCCCATTCCATGCACCTAGCTACCTACTTTATCCTTAAAGCGGGGCCTTTGTTTTCCTGAGTGGACAAGCCATTATAGCCATCTTTAATGGAAATGTTCTCTCAATCTTATCATTAATTTATATCCAGCTCCTTTTACAATTTGAATCCATGCCCTCTCATAATTAATTTGCCCTGGTGTAACTTGCAATAACTACATAAAATCTATACATGAAACCCAATGAAGATTGAAGAGATGGTAAAATTGAGCTTTTAATTAGTCTTCTAATACTATAAGCTACGTACTAAATAGGTTAGTTCAGTTGATTCGGGCTTTTAGCCCTTATTTTGAAATATTAAGATTTTGACTCTCGTCAAGTGTAAGAGTTGACTATAAAAGATTAAATCCTTATGAATATCCTAATCTGACTTGAATGCCTTTGGCCGGAACAAGGACGAGATTAGGCATGATGCACGTATGTTAATTCGAACACCTTTGACCGTTGAACTCAAAAAAAAAAAAAAGAACAAAGTTGTATGATGTGATAAAAAATGTGAAAATAATGTATTTTGTACAATCTCATAAAACATGTTTAACTTGTGTCCTAAATGTACTTATTTAGCAAGATCCATTTACTTAAAACAAAAAAAAAGATAATAAAAAATCATAAATTACTCAAATAAGTTTATTTATAAGTTAATCTAATCATTTAAAAATCAGCTTATTTTATTAATTTTTTTTGTCTTATTAAAATTTTAACAATTTTTTTTTTTACTTTTTATGAATTTTTTGTTATGCTTTTTATTTTTATTTTTATTACCAAAACAAAGAAAAGTTAACAAAAAAGTAATAAGTTACTCAATTGAGCCAAACAATCGTAAACGGTTAAGAGAATATGACCAAAGCTCAAACAGATACAATATAGGAGAAATATATCGCTATAAAAAAAAAATGACAAACTAATTGATGTGAGGACAATTAATAACGGACAAAATTTTGGTGGCCCACCTTAAAGCCTTCAATTCAGATGCTAGTCTAGCCCCACGCGCATGACCCTCTCTTGACTGCCACAGCTTGCAAATTGCTCTTCCACCCCGCCTGACACAGCCGCTCCTACTGTAAATTTTGTCCCTCATTTGAATTACCTTTATACTCCTCTTTCTTTTTTAAAATAATAAGTTATTTAAATACCTCCACTTGTATTTTTTTAATTTTATTTAGTTTTGTTTTTTTATTAGTTTTGTTTATTTTTTTAATCAGTTTTGTTTATTATTTTTTTAATCAATTTTTTTTTGATTTTATATAATTTTTAACATACGTAAGAATCTCTTCCTTCCTTTAAATTACCTTCCTAACTTGACACCTCACTTTTTTATATATTTTCATGTATCTTTTTTTTTTTCAATTTTGTTTAATTTTTATTTAATTTTGTTTTTTTATTAGTTTTGTTTTTTTTTAATAAGTTTTGTTTGTTGTTTTTTCCATCAATTTTCTTCTTTTTTTTATTTAATTTTTGACACATGTCAAAACCTTCTATTCCTTTTAAATTACCTCTCTTCAAATCCTTGACAACTCTTAACATATGTCAAAACTTCTCTCTCTTTTTAAATTTTTATAAATAATGACTCCTAAAATCTACAATAAAAAATAAATAAAAGATTACAAATATATACTAAAAAATCTTTTTATTCAAAAAAATAAAACTGATAAAAAAATAAAAAAAACTAGTTAAAAAAAAACTAATGAAAAAAAAAAAAAAAACAAAACTAAAAAAAAAAAAAAAAACACAAAAGTAACAAAACCAATCTGGACTAAAATTAACGAGAGAGAGTGTGCAAAGGGTATAAGAGTAAAGGTAAATAAATTTGGGAAGGAGGAAAAAGCACGTCTCCTACAAAATTCCTCTCTCTTTTTCCTTAAAATTTTTTCTTTTATTCTTCTTCCCTTTGCAGCCATGATTATTTCTCTCTTTTGTCAGCCTAGTGTTAGTGGTACTTTATGGTATATATACACATTGCTGTCTGGTGTTATTTATTTATTTATTTTTAAATTTCATAACCATTAAAAAATTATCAATGTTTACTTTGAACTCTACAGTCTACATATTCTTTGCAAAACAAAATAAGTTGTTATCATGTTGATCTCATTTATTTGTTCATGAATCCTTACCATTAGGTCTAATCATACACATAAATTGAGTCACGTTTCTTGCAAGTTGATTAAGAACTATATGGCAATTTGTTAATCATGTTTCCATATCAAAATTCAATAGGAGTGCATTGGTGTACAATCAAATATTACACTTTACAATTGACCTCGTGCAATTTATTTTCTAGATAGAATCTTGTGGATCAAGATAACGGTGACGTAATATTAACGGCTAATAAAATGTTGTCAAATAAGTGAGTATATATCCTATTTAAAACTACAACTGTTTTTTAAGATATATTGGGGGAGAAGGTGGGGTTCTAACCATTGGATCATGCATCGAGCTAAAAAAAACTCTCATATTAGTTGATCCAGATGACTCTAAAACTAATAAGACATTTCTTACTATAAAAATTTTAGTATTTACGTTGTAAATATGTTTCATTAGCTTGTAATACAATACCAACACCGTTGTCTTGGATATTTTATTAATCTTGTGGGCACCGTTTTTTTTTTTTTTTTTTTTAATTTTTATACTTTCATCTTTTGTTTTACTTAGTGTAGCCATCTTGATAATTGTTTACCAGTAAAGTTCTTTTTTTTTTTTTCCGATTTAGATGAATCAATCAAAATAAAAGAACAAACACTCAGTATGATAGTAGCATAACCGACTGTCATTCAAATTTCGCCACTTGGAGACGATCCATTTTTGCAAAAAGATAATATAATTTTCTACAAAAACACACAATGATAGTCGCATTTAAAAAAATCAAGTATAATTTTTTTTTTCTAAAATCAGAGCTCTAGACAAGAAATGTAAGAATTCGTTTGAAAGTGCTGTCATTTTTTATTTTTTATTGTGTGTCTTAGGTATCTATTTTTATTTTTTATTTTTTTTGATCTGGTGATGGCATTTGTAGATTACCGTTCTACTAATAATACTAGACCAATATTTTAAAAATAAAAAATATATCTATTTTAATTTTTTTTATTTTTTATTTTAAAAAAATAAAAAATATTTAGCAAACGGATCCTGACTTCACCCAAAGTTTGAGAGAAGGCAAGTCCGTTTTTGAAAAATTAAATTTCGGATATTGCATTTACAAGAATTATAAAATAAAAGAAAAGACTTTTTCATTACATTACAAGATCGCCTTTGGCTGTCACAATCGCCCAAACATAGTCGACTGTATTCCAGCTTGGACTGCCACTACTGTCTTCTCCTTCTACTCTCTCTCTCTCGCTCTTCTTTTTGCTCTCAACAGTGTATATATACCTATATATACAGAGAGAGAGAGAGAGAGAGAGAGAGCGGATTAGATTCAAAAAGTTATATTTGCTTTTTCACAACAAAAAATAGAAAACATTTTTTCGGTTTCCGGCTGGTGCTTTCACAACGTCTAGGTTCAATCCATTCTCCTTCCTCCTCTTCTGTACGGTTCCAGATTCCTCCGAGGTATCTTCTTTTGCTATCTTTCTTTTTTATTTTATTTTATTTTTTTCCTCTTTCCAAACGTATGCTTCTTTGCTGTGAAAATCAATGTATAAGGTATCTTTTTGTTTTTTTGGTTCGTTCGTTTTGGGAGTGTTCGTATTTGTTTCTGGAGTTTAGTCTCTGATTAGGGTTTCTTAGAGTTTGAGCTTTACTTCTGAACTTGAATTTCCCTTTTCCTCTCTCTCTCTGTTGTCTTTCTTTAGATCTATGTGATTTAGAAATGTTTTAGCTCAATGTGTGACTAATAAGCGATTTTGTTTATTTGGTGCTGGGATGCTCATTCTACTTTTTAAATTGTGACGCTGGATATCTTTTTGCTATATCACTGTTGATTCATTCTTCTGATTTATCTTTTCTTTTTTCTTCTTCCTGTTACAGTGCCCTTTTCCTTCCCTTTCCTTTTGTATAGATACATATTTTTTCCTTTTTCTCTCTGGGTTTTGAAAGTTCGTTTTTTATGACCTCCAGCACTTCAGCAATTTGGTTTTTTGGTGTAATATGAATTTCTGATCTCACCCTCCTGGGGCACACACAACCCAGTTGGTTGGTTCGCAGATTTGTGTGTTAAATATTAATTAGCATGATGAGAAATATGTTAAATATTTGCATAGTGAGGCTTAATGTTCGATAGTTGTGTTCTGAATCAATTCTTGTTTATTGACTGCAAAGCAATTGCCATCACAGTGGAGTTGGTACCCTTTTGAATTGTGCCTGATCCCCTGAACAAGGAGAACATAGTTCATTTGCATGGACCTTTCAGGAACACATCAGAAATCATTTGCATCAGGAAATAATTTGTGATCCAGGAGTTTATAAATTAATGCAAAAAAATTCGTGTAGCCATCGGCATTAATATGATTGACCAAGAATCTTGAAATTTATCTAGAAAGGACGTGGCTGGGGAAGTGTTATGCATGACATGCAGAAGAGGCATTTGGTGTCGTTTCTGAAAATGTCTAGAACATTTTGGCAAATAATATTTTGTAATTATTTTGTAGTGTTTGTATCTTTACCAATTTAGAAATACATATGATAAAAATGAAATCAGGCTTAATATGGTAAAGGACAAAAGTAGAGGAAAAAGAGAGAAAATTGTTTGATGTGTTCATTATTTGTTTACGACCAATTCATCAACGTGTTTAAGGTGAAATCTGTCTTAATAAGGCTAGCTGGCTGAGATGTGGGAAAAGTTATTTAAAATTGATTTCATGGTATTAATTGTGTGTTTCGAGAAACAATGCATACAAATGGTCAAAATTAAGTAATGCATTCTTAATAAAATCTAAGTGTAGCAGGGACTTATCCAAATATTTAGTTCTATTATATTAGTACATTGTTGAATTTATGGATATTTTCTTTTTGCTGCTGCAGTTATATGGTTTTTGTCATTTTGTTCTGATCTAATTTACAAACGGACACTACTAATTTGTCATTTTAATGCAGTGTTGAAGTACTTGATATGATCTTTTCTGTTCTGGAAGGAATTAACTCATCCTTGAGTAGTTAATTATACAAACATGGATAAAGCATCCCCTGATTGTCCATACCCAGGATGTTTCTTCTGCGTCATGAAGGAAGGGAACCCAAGTAAGCGCAGAGCAAGTATAATGAAATTCTTTCGGGAGCTTCCTTCACAGGATGATGACGGCCAGGTTCTTCCTATCAGTGGCCTTTGGAACACTGCCATGGCACATCCCAATGATCCAGAGTTCATTGAGCTGGGAATATTTGAATGCATGTCAGCATTAATATGGAAGGGCTTAAAGAATCGCCGCTGGCTTTCTCATGACCAAAATATTTACATTCCCTATTATGCAGCACATATAATTGGATCCTACACTATGAACATGGAAGAATTTGCTGAAAGTGCAGTGCATGCTGGGGTTATCCCACCCTTAGTTGAACTTCTAAGAGGAAGGTTAACTTGGGTTGAACAGAGAGTGGCTGTGCGAGCTCTCGGCCATTTGGCTACCTATGCCAGCACTTTTCCTGCTGTAGCAAGTCATGGTGAGATCCTTGAGCTTTCTATTCAACTAGCGATGAGTTCACTGGAAATTGTATACTCTCACTTTTACCAGTATGTTGACAGAAGACTAAGTTATCACTGTGACCTACTTACACGTGGAATGGGCGGTGTTGACATGGAGTCCAGGAAGGCAGAGGAATGGGCTAGTCAGTTGCAGTGCTGGTCCCTTCAACTTATTAATTGCTTTGCTTTCAAACCAGAGTTTCTTTCTATTATATGCAAACCAGAGTTTTTGATAAAACTTCCAGGCATGTGGGGTGGACTTGTTAATGAAACCTCACCCGCTGGTATTGGTTTATTACGAACGATTTGTCATCATAAGCTTGGTAGGGGACCAGTTGCTAGCTGTCCTGGTATTATTGAAGCTCTGTGTAATATTGCATGCTCTTCAGATGATTGGCAATATATGGCTATTGACTGTCTTCTTTGGTTGCTCCAGGATCCGAGCACCTGTCATAAGGTATTTGTTCAGTTCTATGCTTCCTAGAGCCGGTCATAAATTTGTTTTTATATACTGGAAATTCATTACATTGGAATTCTTCTTGCTACGTTTTAATGGCGGATATAGTTTTAACTTGTTTGCTTATTAGATTTGCTAACATGCAGATTTGATAGTTTTGCCCTTCTTGATGACCTTTTAAATTAAAAAGCATTAAAGCTTTATAGTCGTAGATATCACGTTAATTTGTAAATCAGAATCATGAATTATGTGATGTTTAGTTTCCTCTAATTATGGAAAGGATGGGGCTGTGACAAATTATTAAATGGCTTGGTGTTATAACAGAGTAGTGATTTACATGATAGTTCTACCGTATGAAGTAGTCAACACTAAATATACTGCTTCTCTCCACTTTCTAGTCACATCTTTTACAATACTAATGCCACACCAAGAGTGTTAATTGGATCCTTCCCAGTTTAATGCTACAGTTCTGTACTTATGTGGGGTGGATCTACATATTTCCATATTGAACCATATGATTTTACAATTTTTTTTTTTTTTTTGATTTCATAAAACTTTGGTAGACTAGAGATCCTTCAAAAACGTATTGTTGGCCTCCAAACGTCAAAGGCCTTGAACATATCAATGTCAACATATTTGTATCTTAAATCCCTGGGATGAGAAATGATTTTTGCAACTTTGCCATCACCCTGCTCGGGAAACCCCAATAGAGTATCACAGATCTACCTTTATATGGATTTTTGTATGCATCTCGGCGAAACCCTTTAGAATAAAAATCAGAAAAGGATTTGATTTGATTGAAAGGAAAATAAATAGAAAAAAAGTAAAAAGAATCTAAAACTTGGTAGGGACCCAAGGCCACAAAGTCAATGAGGTATTTGAAAGATGCTTTTAATATTGGAGATGCTAAAGTGCACCTCAAAGAAAATCTTGCATTTATGTCTGAATTAACTTACTGGGAGGTAGATATTCACAGCTATCACCGATTTAAGTAATGTTGCACTACAAGAATAGACTATTCCAACCTTGGGTAGCAACAACTGGAACCATGTTTGTAAAACAAAGTTAAGGAGAAGGCTAGGATAGTCTAAAAGGCTTTAAAGACACTACCCATTCAACATCTTTTAACCGAAACATGTCGGGATTTATGTCTCCTATTTATCCTATTCGTTGTTTTCTCTGGCAGCTTTGTCATATCAAACCTGCAAAATCCAAATTTATGTGAGAGGAACAAACACATTCTGTGCTGATTAGGTTTTACTAAAATAACCTCAACTAGTTCAGAATAATTATTCTCTCTCTTTAGAGTATAATATTCCAGTTAGACAAATAACTTTTCAGGTTGGCCACCACATTAGAGAGCTTCTTAGCATAGTAGCTGCCTATCTGACTACGAACAGACAGAATTGGGTCTTGAAAAGCATTACTTGAGTTCTTTTATTTATAGATATGATCTTATTAATGAAGTTTGGACAAATTAGGTTGACTTGTTTGAACTTAGCGACCTAGTTAATATTTGCACAACCCCGTATTTCAAAACCTAGAATTCGGAAAATTTGGTTCAAACACAGATTAGTTCAGAGTTCAGGCACAGAGGGTCTGGCTGGAATTGGAAGGTTCCTTGTCGGTATTGTAAACTTCGTCTGATGTATGGCTTGGTCAACTTCCCTGGTTGTGGATGGTTGTACTATGAGTCGAATGTACCTCAACAATGGTATGCCAAATACATTACTTGTCTCCGCCTGTACAACTGAAAACATTTTGTCTCATTGAGTGCAGCTCTTATTTGCTATATCTGGCTGCATAATAAAGTTAAGTTTCATCTGCCTTCCTGACATATTTTATTCTAGTCATTTTTGGGCATGGAGTGATATCCTTTTAGTTCATTACTTTACATAGGCCATACTCTCATTCCTTTTTGCCGCTTAGAATATTATGCCATTTGTTGTAACGATGATGTCCTCGTCCCAGTGTCATCTTGTTTTTATATAGTAGTAATAACCGTTCTACATTGATTGAAATGCGGCAACCATTTTACTCCGCAACATCACTGAGACAAATTTCCACCATTGCTCACTTTTGTTTTATTTTGTGAGCAATTGCTTCCCTTGTCTCTACCTTCTGGTAGAATGCGGATATAATTAAACCAAGGTGTATGAGATTGCACAATAAAAAATGGTACACTTAGATATCAAAGGGCCATGAAACTTGATTGGAATGGAGCAATAACTTCACAGTCTAGAAGCACTTGGACAAACTTCTGCAATTCATGCTTTTCTTAACTCCAGGGACTATTTCTTCCATCTCTACCTCATGGTTTAATTGAAACAAGACGTGGAAGGTTGTCGAATAGAAAGTTGTACAATCAGATATAATTGGCTCACCACAATCCCCCCCCAACCCCTGCAGTTTTAGTGAGGTTGCATGTTATAAGCTCTCTTTGATTCCATTATATTCTAAGAACCCTAGTTTCATCAACCAGTTACAGCCATCATGATTATCATAAACAAGGTTACCTCAACATGCCTGCCACCTGCCATTTCTATTCACATGCCTACGGACTTGTAAGAAGTATGTACCTGGGGCTACTAGTTTGCTTAATGTCCACTATCTCAATTAATGTAATTTATCATGTAACTACACTAAATCATAAATGATATGCAATTAATTTTCTCGTTTATTGAATGTTAAGAAGGTAGCCCGAGTACCGGACCTCCGTTGCATTAAGTTTTGACCGCATGATAATTGATGCAACTTTTAATATTTTCCTAATTGGCGTTCATTGTTTTTTATTCATTTATTTTATTTTTTCGTAAAGGAAAAATAAGAATCTTCAGGTGGATGCTAAACCCTTGTATAAGTGTTTCCAACAGTCTAGTTTTTATTAGATATAAAGGGATTTGAAAAAAAAAAAAATCAAACAGCTCTGTTGATGGGCTGAAGTTGCTGTGGAACATGTTTGTTGGAATAAGATCTGGGCTTATAGCCTCCCCAAGTACTTTTTTGTGTTAACATTCAACTTCACTTAGCTTGAAATATCATTTTGGTCTTAATTTTCCTTAGATAAGCAAGACTTCTAGTACAAGTGTTAAGACCTCTGCTCATTCTTTCTTAACTATTCATAAAATTTAATTCTCCACATTTTTTTCTCCTGTCTATTTTTCATCAATATTTATATATTCATCTCAATTATGTATTTTCATCTTCTATTCTAAATATTGAGACACATATTGGAGGCTTTCTTACTCCATTTATTTATGGACCTTAACTTTTTTGTCCCCCTTTTTCTAGTCCATGCTAAATCCTGCTTTATCGTTTTGAATACAACTCATTTCCTGCTGGAAAATTAGTTTTGTATGCTTTGAGAAGCCATGTAACAAGTACTTAATATTCTTCGTCTTTTTCAATTTTCTTTATTTTTGGGAAAAGTGCTCTTGAAAATTTGGGAAAAAACAAACATTATTGATCAAGTATAACTTGAAGAGATGCTGGTCTCTAGCATGGAAAGTAGGATACATTATTGTAGCCCTTGATATTTGACCTATTCATTCTATATTTTTGGCATCAACAAATGCATGATTTTCCATTCATCATTCGTTGAATAATATAATGTGAAATCTTAAATTAAGTAAATACAAAAAGAAATGGGAAATGGTCAAGAATGATATACTGTTGATTTTGGGCCAGGCACATTGATATTTCTATTTAGAGTTTTGATCGTTCAAACACTGAAACTGTTTAGGAGAGAGATTAGGATGCCTACAGTTTGATTCTGTCAACTTCAAACTTAAATTTCTTTCAGCATCAGGTTCAAAAGCTTGTGGTGGGACTCTCATCAAATGGAATTTTTTTGTGACTGAATGTGTTCTAAAGGAGATATCTTTTATTTTGCAAGTCCCAAAGCTTTTTTTTTTTTTTGCTTTGTTTTGTTTTGTTTTTTTTTTTTATGTTAATCAATAAAATTAGTCCTGTTGTCTTAATGTTTCACCATAAGCTTTGAATGTTTATTCACAAGGTTATGCACAAAATATAATTTCAGGCGTTCTTTGTTGGTAAAATTTGATGGTTTGCATTCTGACCAAAAAAGAAGGAAGAAAAACTAAAAATAACAAGTTCTCACTATCTTACAATGCTATTGGTTTTCAGATACTTGTCAACTTAACACCTGTACTCCTTGTTGGACACAAAAGCCCATTTAGATCAGAAGGGTATAATAGAAGACGTGAATTATGGGTCCTTTATGGAGTCTATTATGAAGTTATTTTGCCAACTATAAAATTGTTACTTTCTCTATTGTTGTACTCTCTGTGGTCATATGGACAAAGACAAAGGGAGAAAAGCTCATAAACATGTCCTCTTATCAAAAGTAGAAGGATACACACATATGGACACACATGTCCTTGAAGCAGGATTTTGGGGAAATGTTGTTCATAGAGGATTGTGGTGGCAACATGATATTTTATTCCATGTCCATAGCTCATTGCTTGTAGTGTTGTTGCTTTATCATTTTTCAATTTTGTTTTAAATTAGATTTTTGGAGGCAAATATTTCAACATTGTGTCCATTTAAATTCCATGAGATCTACAGAGCACCATTTTACTTGATTACACATGCTAACTAAGTTAGAGAAAGTCTTCAGGGAAAATATAACTTATTCCTATATTCTGTTCCACTGTTTTATCACTTCGTTACTCATAATAGATATGGTGGAGTTTTACTTATCAAAAAAAAAATAAAAAATTAGATATTGTGGAGTTCATACCTCATGATTTGTTGTGCAGGTGATTGATAAGACAGTACCTGCACTTGTGGACCTTGCAGAGATCTCAACTTTGGGGGATCACAAAAAGCTTGGGGATTCCATTGTCAATGTTCTTCAGGAATGTATCCAATCACAAGGGACAGGACGTAACTCTCTCAGTAGCCACACGAAAGAGCAGATTGAGGAAATCTTGAAATCTAGGCAAAGGTTAAAATGGGAAAAGAATATGCCAAAAGAGGATCTCCATATCAAACAGGCAGCGGCACTAGTGGTAAAGCTTGAAGGAAATTCCTTGTTCTCATCAGGAAATATATCTGCCGCAGCATCAAAGTACTCTGAAGCATTGGCATTGTGTCCAATGCGATCCAAGAAAGAGAGAGTTGTGTTATACAGTAATCGAGCTCAGTGTTATCTTTTATTGCAACAACCCTTGGCTGCCATAAGTGATGCTACACATGCACTTTGTCTTCATAACCCTGTCAACCGTCATGCCAAAAGCCTTTGGAGAAGAGCTCAGGCTTATGACATGCTTGGGTTAGCTAAAGAGAGCTTGTTAGATGCTATTCTTTTCATAAATGAATGCTCTCAGTCGAGTGATCCTGACCTCTCTTTGAGGCAAAATAAGGTCCCTGACTATGCTGAGCGTTTAGTCAAGAAGCAGATGCGTGCAGCTTGGTTATTTAGAGAGGCTGCCATTAAACATGGGGGTGTTCACTGTGAGGGTGATGCTGGCGACATCTATGGCCAACAGTCTGATGATTCGGAATGGGAGACAGCAAGTGAAAGTGATATAGGAAATGATGGAAGGGATGAAATAGGCAATGATGATTGTGAATGGAGGAACGAGGATGAAAGGAAAGACAAGTATGAAAAACCTTCTATAAAAGGTACGACGGCAGACATTTCTGTTCCGCATAATTCTCTAGTCCAATTATCATAGTTGGTGATCTGCATCTATTGACAAAAATTTTCAACCTGGTCTATACATAAAGATCTTCCAACCTAGTAGATTTTCTTGATTGACAGTGACCTTATTGGATGATCAATAACAATGTTTGCTGTTCAAACTGAATTTGACAATTAGTACAATTATAGTTTTAGATTGGATACTTGCAATCTTTTCATGTTAGAGTTTTTACACATGCTTTACGTGGTCACTCTGTGCTACAATGTTTTGCCAAACTGCATTAGAAAACTTGAGATTTTTATTTGAAGACCCACCCTTTCTTTGTAGGTTATTTAAGTGATGTTTCTCCACTGATTTTGCATATTCATCTGCTGACATTCTAAACGCTGTAAAGGCGCTGCTCATATTGCTTGACATTTTTGTATGTATAGAGTTGCTTATCTATGCAGAATAAGATATTCCATATTAAATTATAATAATCTTGATTATTATGCCTCGTTTGGGTGTACCTCATGGCATCATAAATACTCATGCATTCCAATATCTAAACATTAACATTTCAATATCATAAATTGAAGCTTCTGAAATTTTGACATCTTTCTTCTTGGATGAACTGCTTGAAATTCTGGTAGCTATTATTTTGAAGTTTATCCATATGTATCGTCTCATTTTTGTTTTTTGTTTTTTATTTTGGAAATTGTTTCTTTTACCTTTTTTTATTTATTTATTGAATAGCCTTTTTTTTTTTACCCCTCTATTTTGAGGGTGTTGGGGGCGAACTTGCCATTTTTCAAACTGTTGATATGTTTTGGCCAAATTTTTACTGGCTGTTGTTAAATATTAAATCCTCGCCGGAATTCATATATCATATGGTATCTACTTTATAGGGTAAATTGGCTATGCATAGTATTTAAATTCTGCATACGGGTGTCTTCCGGAAAGTTTGCTGTGTCTTTGGGGGCAATATGAGATAGCTGATTAATTTGTTCAGTACTACAATATTGATTACTTTAATTTAATGCTAAGGTGTTACATTACAGTTATTTTATCTTCATGCTTTGCAGCTGAGAGCTAAATTAATCAGGGTAGAAGTGCAGAACCCATGGTTTCAGCCTCGGTATTTATTTTATTTATTTTTTGTTTCTCTATCCTCCCCTAGATCTGAAAATCTGAACCATCCATGCAAGTATCTCAATCCATCATAGCAGCAGCTACCTCATGAAAATTAAAAAAAGGGAAAATAAATACATGTATTTTGGTCCAATGATATATTTTACGTCTAATAATATCTGTTAGTCACAAGTTTAACTGTGTTTGGTGTTGAGATAGATTATCATTTTCTTAATAATAGATATAGCACCAGTTGTAGGCAGTAATGTAGTCTGATGCACCCTATGATAAGAAAAATATCATATTTTTTTTTAAAGTAAGAAGAAAAGTATCTAATGTTTCCCTCTTTTTATCTTTCCTCCAAAAAATATTTAAAAAATATATTTTTGCCACATCTTGCCTTTTCGGTATCCATGTCTGTGCTTCATAGATGAAACTAAAAGTGATTTAGATTCCAAGCTAAAATTTAAGTCGTCTAATGAATAAAATATTTGAGCTTGAAACAATCAGAATGAGACTGCAATCCCCCGTGTTTTTCATCATGTGCCAAACTGCTATTTTGGCTGTTTAAAGTCTCATTCACTTTTTTTTCATTGATTCAAATATCAGTTATTGGTCTTCTGGTTTCACTTTTTATCTTTTACCATTTCTTTGCTGTCTTTCTTTTTTGTTTCCTTTAGGCTGTGTGGATCAAGGATTTGGTGATGGAAAAGAAAAAAAAAAGGAAAAGGTGAGGGAAATGAGAAAAAAAATACTCTTTCATTTTGTTCTCATTTCCCTCACCTTTTCCTTTTCCCTTTCCCTTGACAAATCTGGGTTCCAAACACAGCATTAAAGTCCGCACCACACCAATATTGCTGGATTTTAATGTGTTTATAGTTTATTCAGTTAATACAGACAAGAAGCATGGATACAACGTGCAGCTTATGGAGGATGAGCCGTGAATTTTGGATGATTTTGGATGATGACGTGTCCTCATTGTGTAAGCATGTTGCAACATGGAAGATGGATCAATGAAGGAAGCAGCTACAAATTATGTGATTTCCAACGCAGTTGGCCTCTTTAAGCTTCTATCAGAAAATGTTGTCTTGTTTAGTCTCGGTAGTAGCAGGTTGGGAGAGAGAATTTTCTTGGTTGTGTTTAAACTTGTGTTGTAAATTTGGTATTTTATTCTACCATTTTTTCATGTTGAACTAGCTGCCAAATAATAGGAGGAAAGAAACGAAAAGATGCAGTCTAGATGTTGTGAATTGCTTTTTTTTTTTTTAATTTTAATTTATGAGTGGTTCAAGGGGCTTGTGTACATAAACCCTCAAGGGGATTTTGATTGAACTACCAACCATCGATCTATGAATGATAATTATGATTTTCTTGTATTATTCTTCTGATGCTGTATCTATGATGCTATCGATCAATGAAGGATTGTTAGCTGACCAGGCTATTTGAAGTGGGTGTCTCTCATTGCTGATGTTGCGTAGAAACTAATTCATATTTAATTTTTTGTTAGTCTTTTTTTATCTGTGTAATTTTTATCAAGAATACAAGCTACCAAGGGGCATGAATTAGGTTTGGCTAAGATTGGATAATTAATCTTATTTTCTAAACAGTGCAAATCTTGGTTTCTGTACAACCGTTTCAGTGGAATAGATGCATGAAGCACAACTAGATCTTCTCGTCATCATTCATTATTGTACAATTACTGGTCAAGAAAACTTGAACTAAAATTGTGTTCAAGAAAAAATAGTAAGGGACTACAAATAGCTATTGAACAATAGCTTTAGTTATTGAATTCAAAGCTCAAGAAGAGTCCTCAATGCTTGTTTTTTCACTACCTTTCCATAAACTCCTCTTCCTAGTTTCATTGCTCTCTCCATCTCCACCATCCCAGTACCACCAGCACCACCATTTCTCGTCAATCCTTCCATCAATACCTTTAAAACCCTCTCGTCGCTTCCTACCACTTCCACAACACCATCCACCACCACCTCCATTGCCGGAATCCGCCTCCCCCACCTCCTCCTTGACTTTTCAGACTCAAATGCTTCAGAATACACTGCCCAAAAAGATGCTCTCAAATACCCTTTCTCCTTTCCCCTCACCATCCATCTCCTCAGACCTTCCTCCAACCTGTAAACTATGCCACCTACTTCTAGTCCCCTGTCAAGACCCATCTCAATCTCTCGCATCTCCTGTTTGCCACACACACCCTCCTCAAACTTGCACCTCTTGCAACTACAATTAAACCCCCAAGTCTTCGCCATTTCTCTGCGATTGCTCAAAGGCGAAAGCACATTGAAATATGCAAATGTGATCTCTTCACCAGCCTTAATATCCCTGGAAGCATGAACTATCACATAATCACCAATGTGCAAGCGCCTCGAATTGGGATTACAAGAATGGTTGATGAAAGAGGCAAGTACCCATAGCCCAACTCCGTAGTAATCGCTGTTCTTGCCCAACACCTTTGCTGAAATCGCGTCCTCAACTAGAGAATTCACATCCAATATGCTAAGGATTCTACCCATATCAGGCTTCTCATTCAAAAAGCTACTCTCCTCTGCTTCAGGCCTAAACAGAGTTATATCAGGCACTTCAAGGCCATCCTCGTCTTCACCGGTAGACAACCTGCAAATCAAATGATGGGTTCTGTGGCATTTTGTGGCTGAATCAACAACTTTATCAATAAAATTCTTCCACATAACTAGCTGCGCGTTTTCGCCCAAATCTTCACTGTTGGATGAAGGCAATATCCCCCTCTCAGTGGCAATTGCTTTGGTGACTAACAACAAAGTCCCACTGTCAATGTTCTTCGTTGCAAATAAGCCTCGGCCACCTATCTCAGACTTCTTGATCTCCACCGCGCCAATGTACTCTGCGAGTTCTGGAGGCTTTCCACGAAAGCCATTGATAACCCAATCAGAGAGATCGAAAGCTCCAGTTCTAGACAGGAACTCGAGTTTCTTGCATTTCTCCAAGTACCCATTAATGGTTTCAGAGTTTAAACTAGCCTGGGGATCAAGAAGTGCTGCTTTGAAGCAGTCCAAAGCTGTACTGTACCTATTTAGATTGAGCAAGATCTTACCTTTGCAAAGCAGAGTCTTGAAATGGGCACTCTCAATCTCCAATGCTTCGTCACAATCTCTCAAAGCTTCTGCGAAATCTCGCAGGCGGGACCGGGCTTCGGCTCGGTTCGATAGAGCCAAGCAGAGGGATTTGTGGAGCTTGGAGAGGGGATCTGGGTCAGATTGCTGATGGGTCTTCGATATATGGTCTTGGCAGAGTGCGATGAAGTGAGAATAGGCTTGTACGGACTCCTTCCATTCTTCTCTCAGGAGAAGCTCTGTAGCTTTGGATCTGAGCTTTTGCATCCTCTCTTCCTCCATTTCTGGCTGTTGTTGCCGTTGTGCTTCTCTCATCTTTGATGGTGGACTAGCTGTCTCTAATAATTTTCCACTCTGTTTTCTCGGAAAGTTTAAATGAGGGGTATGTAACGGTCATATTTCCTATCCGTTTTTATATTCGTTTACCCTTTTTGAGTCTCACATGTAACGGCAACGGCTATGTCGGGGTTGTTAGTTGCTATTAAATATTCTGTTGCATATATGGATATTGAGAAAGTCTTTGAAAAAAAATACAGTAGAAGCTGGAGTGTAGGTTGTTTTAAGTTTTGTTTAAAAATTTAATGAGTTTTAAAATATGTTTAAATTTGATTTGTTTAATTTTTGAGTTTTTTTAAATATATATAAGCTTATCAAATTAAGTTCGAATTAAACTTAAAAAATTAACCAACTTCAAAATGTGCTAAGCTTTAATTTTGTTCAAGTAGCTTAGTCCGTTTTATAATCTTATAATTTTAGGTACTATTTCCGCTGTCACTCTATTCTCTTCGTGTATTTGATTGGTTATATTATTACAACTGTAAATATAAGTGTTAGTAGTTATTCAAGGTCCTTGATCTCCTTTAGAAGGTCAAGAGTTCAATTTCTTATCAAGTGAAATAGTTAGTTGCAAAGAATTTATTCCCTATGAGTACTTTTAGTTTCGGCATGAATAACCTACGTACACAAGCTCTTGATTCTCTTACCGCTGAACTCAAAAAAAACAAAAAAAAAAAAAAAAGAAAAGTTGCTCCTAGGTACCAAATCAATACTTGTCATGAAGAAACTTACACACATTGAAGCAAAATGAATTGTTAAATGGGTCAATTTTTTACTTTATGAAGAGGCCTAAAAATCCTTAGAAGTTTGAAATGGTAATTAGAACATCATATTCAAAGCATCTGACTGTATAGCTCAAACATTTAGACCACAACATTTCGATTCAGTTGGCAAGCCAACTTGTATTTGTAGCTCAAACCTGGGGTAACAATTAGGGTGCAGTAAAGCACTTCAACAGATCAAATATGGCCCTCAATGCTTCTGCACTTTCGGAATTTATGGCCAATTAATTACCTGTTTGTTTCTTTCAATGAAAGATCTCTGTGTCTTGCAGTACAAAATCATCAAACAGTCATGAAAAACGATGGTTTTCACAAGATTGGAAAAGTAGTAAACAGCTTCTTTGAGTACAAGAATGGAAAGAGTAGTAAACAGCTTCTTTGACCATAACATAGCCCCCCTCTGAACTGCCCTTTTCCCCACCTTCCCCAAGTCTTGCACATGCAGCAGAACAGGGCCAAGGGACATCTTACAAAAAAGGAGAGAGGGAAAAAAGCAAAAAAAAAAAAAATACAATCCCATCCATTCCTTCATAATTGGTTGGCATGTATAATACTTATGCTCAATAATCAATGACAAATTACTTGTCAATTGGAAAATAGAAGTAGTATACCAACACCACTTTTCAGAATTTTTCACCCAAGTGCATCTCTCTTTTGAGACCATCTTCAGATCTAAGCATTGCAACTCTAGAATTGTCAGTTACAGTCTAAAATCACAGCGTGCAAGAATGCTGTCCTCTTAAGAATGATCCCACATGTAACACTCTTCAGCCATCAATAGAACGCACCAGAGGATCCCGCACATGCTTGCAACAACTTGCAGCTCACCCTTTCTACTAAGGTCTAACATCTTTACAAATTTTCATTTGAATGGCCAAACTCTCGCTTGATGACCACCAAAACTCTGTTAATCAGCCCAACCTTTAGTGTGCAAAACACCAGACCAAGATGGAAACTTTGTCATGCTCAGTGATTCCTTGATAGTCTGGCAATAAAAGTAAAATTACCACAAATTAGAAACTATCACCTGACTTTGTGGTCTCTCTTGTATCTGCACTATTAATTCAAAATGTAAGAAAGCCTAATTTATCTATGTTTTGAAGCTTTAAATTTTGCCTTTTTGGTACTTAAGGGAACAAAAACCTGCAGTCAAAGCTATAGCCAAATACAAATGCTTGGCTTTGTTGGCATAAGTTTTTCAAAATTTTTTCCCCTCATTGGAAATCAATACCACATAAGCAAAAAATCCAAAATCTATTTTCTTTTCTGCCTTCCCTCAGTTTTTTGAGAAACTGAAAAAGGGTCAGAGAGCTTTTAGGAGGAAGTCTTACTTCTCTATTAGCTTATAGATTTGGATCATATGGATGGATGATAATGCATAGTCCATCAAATAGTCCATCAATTCATCACTTCTTCAGAAAGTACATTCCATCTCTTAGCTCTAATTTCTCCTCTGCAACTAGACCAGATAGGAAGCTTTGCAGCTGTTGGAGTGATTTGTCATAAGGTGGATCAGCTACACAAAACATCTGCAGCAATAGTTATTAGAAAATTAGTTACTTGTGATATTGTTCTTACCTAAATTGCGATTTCTGGGACCTAAACAAAACCATTATTACCTTGAGAGTATTATGAATTCGATCCAATGCCATGCTGCCAAAATTTGTTAGCATCCCTGTGATAAATTTCTACAAGCAAAACCAGAGTCCATTTAGAAGCGTGCAGCAAAAAATGCCACTTGGAAAGTCAGAGATACACATGAACCTTGATAGGATTCATGGTTATAAAAATTATTAGTTCATAGCATTGGTCTCAAATATTTGGCAAAAATACGATTGATTTTCTCCTGTTCTAAGATGCAAGAGTTTCAGAATGGCTGGGAATTAAGCAACAGGTAAGCCTAAAGGCAGTCTCTGTCCCCACCAAGGGAGATGTTGATCATCTCTTTTTCCTCGTGAAACTTGAAAGTTTCTGTTCTTCTGTCACCCTTGTTGCAGCATCAAAACCAAGATCTCCGTCTAGGTGAAGAAGTTGGTAGTGCACAGTTCCAGTATAACACCGAGTTCAGACAGATTTTGTCTGAGGCTAATATGTAAGATAGGTTGTACATGACATTCATGTCAAGTTGGCATGTGGGAATGCAGCAGTTTATGCAAATTTGCCCTTCTTTGTGTTATTGCTCTCAAATGTACATGACAAATAGGATAACACTAGTATCATTTCCCCAAAAGAAAGTCTTGTCCTTCATAAACCACATCGTCCTTGCTTTCATTTTTTCTTAAGTAAATTTTATAAACAAAAGAACATCTTCAAAGGAATTGAAATGCTGTACACAATCACCGAAAGGACAGCCCCTCAGACCATATATCCCCAGGCATAAACAAGTATCCCAAAAAACCTGCAAAAGAGGAAAGACAAAAAGATCCACATTCTCTTAACCAAAAATAGCAGAAACAAGAATGATTTCCTTCAGACAATGGATTGGACTCTTAGCCCCTTCAAAAGCCCTACAATTTATTTTCAGCTACATATACCACATCGTCCTCACTTTTACACTTCTACTATTTCTCTAGTTTGTTTTTGTGTCTTGT